>BPLR01013965.1:0-103862 GCA_021605095.1 Caerostris extrusa
TCTCATTAATTCGACATATAGAGGTTGAAATTTCGGTATTTAAACTAATTTAAATTGCGGTATTTAAACGCTCCTGGCTTCTAAATATAAGGTATTTACAAACCATAAAATATATAATACAAATAGAATATTTCAACGAAAAACAAAAAATTTATTGGTAAGAAGTCTATAAATAATCCTTTATTCTGTTTATCATCTACCTTCATATGGCTATCGGCGAAATGAGTATCTTGCCCGCTGATCTAATGGCGAAAGGCAATTATTTTTGTCTACCTACAGAAATATGCCCGGCTTCTGTAATAGAAGGAGGGCATTAAAAAAGAAGACGCTATCCTTTACATACAAAAAAGAGAAAAAAAGAGAACGCCAGACATAGACAGATGATGAAATTAAAAATTAAATTATTTAATAAAACTAGTTAGGAGTGGACGGAAGTTCATCGCCCTTTTAAATTGAAATGAAAATAATAATAACAATAATAATAATGAACAAGAGCGGTTCTAAACCATTCTGGAATTATGATTTTAAAAACTAGTTGATTTCATAATGAAGAAAACGGAAGTGATTGCGTTCGAAGTTGTGTGGATATGAATTTTTTGAAACAGGAGCGTCGCTCGTTAGTCGGTTTCTTTTTGTTGACGCAATAATTATGAAGTCTGTAAAATGAATTCTTGTTTAAAGGTTGGGAAGAAATTGAATCGGATAAGATCAGAGATGAGAACTATTCTTTTTTTCTTCTTCATGAATATGGGTATAAGAGCGCATATGTGTGAAGGCAGCACTGTCACTTAACCAATTTAAACCAGACAAAATGTGTTTTTTCGGGGAAGGGGGGGGTCAGTATTCGAAAAGTATCACTGCTTTTAATCATCTAATAATGGGGGATGTCGAACAAAGGTGAATCTACTTATATGCCACTGCCATTGTGGTGAAGGGTGAATACTGCATTCCCAGAAGATTTTTAGTTGTTATTGGCCCACAGTTTCCTGTCGCATGTGAGAAAACTCGGTAGACTCTCTCTCGACCACCTGACCTCCCGATGCAAGACGCTTTAAACACATCATCACATTCTCAATCGAGTCACCCAGTTCATTTTGAAGTGTCGACCCATCTATTTGTATAGTCGGGCTTGAAATTGAAGATCAACAAGTAAAATAAAAATAAAAAAAAAAATTTAAAGTCAATTCCTACTTTTTTTTTTTCACTCTATTGCAGAAAAGTCCTTTACAAATAAAGTTGAAATTTTCCTTTTACAGCTGGCACCATCTATTATTAGATATATGCAACTTAAATCTAAAAAAAAAACTAAAATGAATGAATTAAATGCAATGAATGAATTAAATGCAATGAATGAATTAGTATTTGAAACAAACTGTATCAGCATCCAGTGTCTCCACTACGAGTTCAAAAACATGTATTTGAACCTGAGTGGACGAATAAAAAGTGTTTTATGAACGATTGCGAATTTGAACAAGATATATAAATATATACACAGTCCAGTCACATTAATGTGACCACCTGTCAAAAGCCAGAATATACACTCTTGTATATTCTGGCTTTAAGTGGAGTGTGGTATTAAGTGGAATTCTACAGATACACCCACTGCAATGTGCCCTTTTGTGATGGGTTATTTCACATTAACGTCGAAATAAGTGGTGGCCACATTAATGTGACTGGACTGTGTATATAGGAGAGTGTGAATTAATAGTAGGAATTTAATAAAAACATAATCAAGTCTGACATCCCATTTATCGTGGCATTTCTAAAACAAAATTTCAAACAAGTAGAGGTTGTCGAGAGGGTTTAGGGGGGGAAGTGACAGTATTGACAAAAAAGAGCCCGCTAACACTTCTTTTTGGCTGACTGTAAACAAAGTTTTTCAACTTGAAGTGTTTTTATTTGCAACTCGGAAAACGGGAAACATCTTCCTATTTTTCTTTTCTATTATCTCTTTTGTTGCTTTTATCCCCAACCACAATTCGAACCTTGAATAAATTTTTATTTTTTAGACGGAACAAAAATGTTTTGCCGGTGCCTGTTTTTGTACAAAGGACAGTCGAGGCAACAAAAGATTAGATATACTAGCTTGTTTGTCGAGAGATTAAGGCGTCTGATTTCACAGGTCGTCTTAAGTACTTCGATGTGTTATTTTTTAAAAACGTGCATTACTTTTATCGGTATCTTGTTTGCTTTGCTGTTTGCTTTGCTGTTTGCTTAATTCTGATGTCCTACTTGTGGGTTATTCTAGTGACTAACGCTGCTTTTTTTTTTTTTTATGTCAACCCATCTGAGAGGGTATATCCCTCATAAAACATAGAGGTTAAAAAAATTAAAAAAAATGAATAGCCTATTGTGAATCTTAATGCATGAGTCACCGGGTTGAGTCATCGTTTAGTCATATTGCTGTTTATTAAGCAGTTTTATGGCAAGAAAAAAAAAAGGTTCAAAAATGTTTTAGTATGTTGAAAGTTCAACTTGAAAATGCCGTTGTACGTGTTCACATGTTAGAAAATAGAGAGTCTTTTGAATACCCTTTTTCCCCTTCCCCCACTTTTTAATAACATCGTTAAATTAAGCTCACTCCACTTTGATGTAGATGTTTAAAGCGGCCGTGAGTTAGCGAAACTATAACGTTAATGCAAGAATTATCGTATAAAACGTTCCACACTATGTGAAGGTTATATCTGTTAAAAATCTCATTATGCAGGGAGTAAGACGAGAAGGATCCGCAACCCACCCATTCATTAATAGGGTGGAATGAATCCAAACAAAAAGTAATTTTACGTATTCAAATTTTTCAGATTTGATTTTTATTGTTTTTTTTTTAATTAGACCAGGTGCTACATTTTAATGTGGATTTCGAACCACCAACGAACATCCATTAGAACTTGAAGCCTGTGACATCAATGGACAGAGCGTTAGCCAATTGGCCATCAGGCCGCCACCGAGGAGCGGAGATTAGAGAAGGATATTGATTTCGACAAAACTTTCAAGGACAACTCCTCTCCCATTGCGAATCATACAGGATAATTCGCGGAAATCAGCAAAGTAGTCTGACTAACGATACAGGACACTTGCCAAAATCACCAACCACTTGAGACTTGAAACCAACAAGACACCAATCACCAACGACTTGAGACACCTCCGTTTCTGAAAGCAATAATAACTGCAAAAACTATACCAAACGAGGATTAGAACCAGAGCTCTCCTACGAGACAACTGCACACGTTACCACTGTGGCAACGAGTGTTCCTACACTTATATTCACTTTTACAGCTTTTGCTGTGAGCTGAGTCCCTTCAATCTTCATCCGATGATTCTGATGGTGAGTAAATGTTAAGCACATTTCGTTTGTTCTGGGTGATTCGACGGTCATGGCACACACTTTGAGGGGGTGGTACAACTTACTGAAACATAATGTTTTTGTATAGGAATGTAGGATCGGATGTGACACACTGAGACACAGACACAACCAACAAAAAATGTGATACAAAAAAGAAAAACATTGTTTAGTGACAACATCATTGCAATGCGCTACTTTGATTCAATGTTTACAATGAATGCTCAAAATAGCGAAAACCCACAATCATACATCCCTAGTAACAGGGCCGGATTTAGATAAAAAGTGGCCCTAGTCTATTTCACTTAGGAGGCCCTTTCACCTCCCATTTTTAAGTTTGTAAATTACACGAGAGATAATAAAATACATTCATTACTGGGATATATATCAATGTGTTGAATGAAACATGTTGTGATAGCTACTAATCTTTATAAAAAATGCGGCACGGATAATAAATTAAAAAAAAAAAAAAAGTCGATAACACTTTTTTTTTGGACATTTATTCTTAGCACATAGTACTTGTAGCAATAACTAATCAAAAGATAACACAAACATTTACAAAGAAACAAAATTCAAATTATAAAAATCTTTGATACGAAAAAAAAATATGCAATACAAAATTATCTTATTTTCTATCAAATTAAATTAAATGTGTTCAATATATTGAAGATTAAAGCAAATTCAATGTTTGTTTATTATTCATATGTATAGAATTTCTCCTTATTTTCTATTCAGTGTTTTAGTGTTTTTTTACCGTTTTTAGAATAGTGTCATTCTAATTTTTTTTGCTAACAATTTGAATGTAAGTCCTTCTAGATCTTGAGGCCCTAGGCTGAAGCCTAGTTAGCCTATAGGAAAATCCGGACTGGCGTCGTAGTAGCGTCGAAGGAATGATTGGCGAGCAGTTCCAAAGATGCCAAGCATTTTGAGAATAGTCGATAATGAGGTCCTCTCGACTTGAGTCAACTGGAGTCTCGTGAATGAAAACAAAGAGTAGGATAAAATAGAGGGCGTTTCGGAGTTTGCGGGCAGTGGATTTGTACCCTCATCGCGAGACATATCCGTTGGGTCATTGTGCAGGGCTGATGCGAGAAATTCGTTTGAAAGTGTATTCGTGCCTCAACGCCTCACTTTCCACCCTACATTCCTAAAAAAAAAAAAAAATGAAATGCATGATTTCGTAATCTATATCACCCCTCAAAGTATGTATCAAAGAATCGCCCCGTATACTACTGTGTCCAAAAAGTAAGACCCATTTTCAATTTAAAATTCCAGGGGCTTATGGAATTATGGCTTATGGAGGAAGCTGGGTTCGAACCGAGAGCTTCTGTGGATGGTGGGCATGTAGGCCGAGATATTCTCCTGGATTCGAGGAGAAAGAAGGGTTTGAGTTCAAACTCCCCAAAAATATTCCTCCCGTTATACATAATGGTTGCAAAATGCAGATGAAGTGTAGCATTTCCCGCCTGGGTAGCCAGTCTGGCACCCGAGTCAAAGTATAATGGGCTGGTGTTGTGTTTTCGAGCCAAGAGTGTATAATTCGTAACCAGAAGAAGAAAAAAAAACTTCAATGTATATGTTCATCACCATTGGCTCAAAAGCCCATTTTGGGCCAAGGCCGTCTGCCGACTGGCATATTTCGAGACGAGACATGTTTTTTATTTTTACGGGGTAGGATTGTCATCTCTACTCCCAACTCTCAACAGTCATATCAGACCGAGACCTACGTCTTAAAGAAGATTCCGAACCAGTACAAACATCTGCATATATGTTGGAAAAATTATGTTGGGAAGAATTATTATAAATTAGTTGATTGGAATACCCTGCAGTTGGGTTCGAATATCAAGGGAAAGTTTCAAATACCTAAGCATTATTCGTCCAGAATTGCGTTGTTGTACACTATGAGTAATGCATAATAATTATCACATCATGGTTGCAAAATGCAGATGAAGAGTAGCTTTGTCTCGTAGTACACCCTGAATAGTACCCTTCTTAGTACTATGAGATTACTAAGAAGGGTAGTAACTTCGGATGCCATTGTAAAAGGCAGCTGAACTTCAAGCTCAGCGATGCGGTAGCGTAGGGAATCAGTAGTGAAAGGATCCTAGTGATTTATCAATTATCATTGTCAGAATACTTGTGAATTTTGGTTAGGTTTAATAGGAATGGTATTTTTATATATTTCCAGCCATACGTATATGAGTCAAACTAGGCTATATTTATATTTATACCATGAAAATGCCGCATTGATTTTACAGTGGTATCTTGCGAGGCGTGGTGGCTTAGGTTGAAAATCCCTTTACACTCACTGCTTACAGATTCATTGTAAAATGTGAATAGCCCGTATGAACCTCTCCCATCGACAGTTTGGCGGGCTGTCTTGAGGAAGTTTTCTCAATTTTCTTCCATGGGACAGGCAAAGGAGCGTAATTATCCCTCATCGGTGGGTGGATCGTTATTGCTGTTGTTGTTGGCATGTCCTCAGTGTCCTGCAGTGGGGGACGTGAGTACTACTCAGGGATGGAGGGAAAGGGGGCAGCTTCTGTTGTGAAGGAGCACCCGCAGGTAGAAGTCTGACTTTTGGCCCTTGACCGCTCTTACAGTCATAGGTGACCGGGACCTACGAGTTAAAGTGGATTCCGAACCCCTACAAACATCCATCCTACAAACCAACCCGAAACCCGTGGCACCGAGCACCAGAGCGCTCGGCCATTCAGGCCTCGGGTGCGTCGTGTAAAATATAAATGGAACACAAAAGCGAAAAGTAAAAAAAAAAAGAAAAAAAGAAATGAAAAAACCCGACGTTTCAGATTTGTTCAAAAAAAGTTATCAGTTTCGCGATATGCATAGCATGAGCTTCGGTCGACCTTGTTATCTGGCTGGTTCACACCGGTGTTATCTCTCTCGTTCTGTATTTCATTCCATAGAGGCTCTTAGTAGACTCGTTGATGAGCAGGCTGCTCTTTTTTTTTTCCTCTTATGGGTTACATTTTTATCAGAACACACAGATTTATCTGTGATTCTGTAGACGAGCAAACTGGTATTAATCTATCGAACGATTTATTATTCTAATAATTCTTTTGGGCCACTGAAATTCAATGACACATTTTTGTATTCTGGAAAACAATCAACATAAATGTTAGTGCCCGTACTGGTATTGATATACCTTGGGTGGTATAATGAGTAATACAAGTTTTAGGAAGAGCTGTTCTACGCAGCCTTTGGTTTAGTTTGTCTCATTGGCATAAAACCTACGAGATTTCACCACGAAGAAGGATGCTTTTTTATGTCTCACTTTAATACCTAGAAACCCGAGTATTCTGGCTTAGAAAGTATTAATGATGGTTGCATAACAACTCCGTTGCATGCGAACTCTCCCATGCAGCTGGTTGTACGAGGGGGAGGGGGTCCACTAATTACCTGGACGTCCCACTGACTGCCTTCCCTTCATATTCCTCGGCCCTGATTTTGCACATATTATTGCAGTGAAAATTGGGTCAGAGAGGTTTGGATTTGTTTAGTCACTCTACTGTCATCTGTAGCTGTATTAGTTGAGAACTATAAAACAAAGAATTTGAAAAATATTAAAGTTTAATCAACAAAATTAAAAACTGAATTTTTTCATTCTTTTCTGCGGTCAACGTTATTTTTGGGTTTTTTCCCATGAAAAAGGAGCGAAATATCAAAATGAACTCTGTAAGGAAGTAATATTCTGTTGTACAAGATTAAACATTGCTTTGCTCCTGCCCCCATCAAAACATTGCTTTCGTCGTATCCGACGAGACACATTTGAATGGAATTTCGGGCATCTTTCATAAAAGCACTGAAATATCTGCACTTGTACACTTCGAATATTGCACCCATTTGTAATAGTAATAACAAAAAAAGAAGAAAAGAAGAAAAAGAAAAAAACATTTTTTTTTTTTTTAAGATCACTTAACCTTTTTTGAGCATCTGCCTATCCCTGGAACTCACCTTTGGAAGTTGAGGCGCCAACCTTATTTGACCCATAAGGTTGGCGCCTCAACCAGATCAAAATCACCGATCCAAAATAACCAGACCCGAACACACCTTTTTTTTAGAAGAAGAAGAAACCTCTTTTTGACCCGATCTTTCAAGGACTGCAAGAAAAAAAAAAAAAATACATGTCTGTCTTTTTCAATTTTCGGGATTTAAAAACTTCTGAAATCTTTCCGAATTCAAAGAGTTCCAATAATTGAATTATTTTGATGATCCACTATACTTTCAAACCAAACGGAATTACCTGCCATTATTACCCATATACTACTGTGCCCAAAAAAGTAAGACCAATTTTTATTTTTTTCAAAAACTCTTTATTTATTCTTCCAAATTTATTGTATCGCCTTCACAGTAATCCCCTCCGGACACAGTGAACTTACGCCAACTTTTTTTCCAATCCTCAGTGCATGCTAAAAAGTCATCCGCAGGGATGGCCATCAAATAGCGCGCCGATTCACGTTGAATCTCTTCAATCGACTCCAAACGGTGTTCCCGGTGGGGTCTTTTGAGCTTAGGGAATAACCAGAAGTCGCACGGTGTGAATGCGGTGGTTGTGGAACTATATGGGTTTCATTTTTTGTCGAAAAAGTCACGAAGAATAAATGCAGTGTGAGCTGGCGCATTCAGTGCTTTCGGTACCAATCTAGATTTGACGCGTTTGAGGCCCCAAATGGAATGGACCGATCCTTTTTGAAATTCCATCATCAGCAAGGTCTCTAATTGTAAATCGACAGTTTGCAAACACCCAATACTTAATTTTTTTGGCGCGAGCTTCGTCGGTTGAGGTGGAGGATCGACCAGAGGGTTTTTCGTCTTCAACGCGTTCTCTGCCTTCTTTGAACCGTTTATACCACTTGTAAACATTTCTTTCCGACATAGGAATGCTCACCGAATGCCTTCTGCAACATTCTATTCGTTTCCGCAAGCAAAATTTAACTCAAATTCTTTGCTCAATTCATTCAGACATTTCAAAAGTCGCCGGAATCAGCTTTAGCGTCTGACAAAGACAAGCATAACTCAAGCATTAATGAATATTTTGACGTCAAATTTCACACAGATGTCAAGGGCAGAGCCAACAACCCAAAAAAAAAAAAAAAATTGAAATACCATATGCCCGGGAAATTTAAATTGAAAATTGGTCTTACTTTTGGACACAGTAGCATACAACTTAACCCGTCTTCCCCCTCTTCTTTTGTTTCTTGCAACGGAAAATATGCAGCATTTCGTTTTTTTTTTTTTGTAAGGATCGCATAGTACAATGATTACTAATTCTGAAATGCATCTGTTCCATACTATATTGTTCCAAAAATACGTTTTTAACATAAATGTGCTTTTGTAATTTATGATTGTCGGGTACTAAATTCTTTAGATAAGAAAAATATAATCGGAAATTTATGATATCCCTTCCTCGGCATCATTTATTTCTTATATGAAATTACTGAAGCATGGAAAAATGTATGCGTTTCCTTATTTTTCAAACTATGTGTGCTTTGTTTAAACTGCGTTGGATAGTTTAACTCAAGATGTAACCTTAATCAAATAAGTAGTTTTTTTCTGTAATTTATTACTCATAACTAGAAAAATTCTCCTAAAGGAAGTCCCCAAAGAAATTTTTTTCCAAAATCATCTCGACAATGTTATTCCTTACTTTATTTATTCACTTTGGCGGGACTTGTTTAGTTTGATAAAATGAATACCAAAATATAAACTAAAGCAGGGATGGGCAAACTACGGCTCGCGGGCCAACTCTGGCCCCGCCGGAAGGTTCTATCCGGCCCGCGGATAGAATTTTAAATTGCCGGTCGGAGGCAAATGAAAAGAAATATATATTTATATATTATATATCCCTCTCCAAAGTTTCCCAAATTTAATATCTCACGGCCAGAAAATCAGTGCAATGTTTGCTTCATCTTCTATATGTGAACAAGTGTTTCCAACTATGAACCATAGAAAGAATTATTTCAGAAGTAGACTGACGGATGAGCATTTAGAATCACTACATCTCACTTCGAACCTCAGTATAAGGAACTTTTAAAATGAAATCGCAATTTCATTCATCTCATGAAACATATTTAAACTGTAATACTTGTATATTGTTTTTAAAATTTTAGAAAAATGTATCTTGGCCCGCCGAAATTTTTTTTTTTTTTTTCAATTTTTCTCCCACGACCGAAAAGTTTGCCCATCCCTGAATTAAAGTATCTATAATTTCAAATTACGAACTGTTATATTGAATAAAATAAAATAAAAATAAATAAAGCATTCATTCATTCATTTTATTCATTATTTAGAATTGTTCAGCATAGCTTTTGAGTGATGGTGATTTGCTGTTTTAATACTTTTAAAAAAAATGTTAACAGTGTTCATTTTGAAATTTACGAATCTTCTATTGTTTCAAAACAGAATTTCCCATTAACAAATCGCAAGAATTTACAGAACATAAAGTCTCCGAAATGAATTTAATATAAAGAATTTAATTAATGGCAGTCAAATACGCCCTTTTCTACATGAACCAGTCACTTTATAGAACGGAAATTGCCGACGTTAGTTTATGCGAAATGCGGAAACGCTGCTCATTAGAATGCGTTAACCGAGAATTTAGGATAGATTGAGTGGCAACGGAAGACAACCAGTGCCGGATTAAGATGAAAAGTGGCCTAGGCTATTCCACTTATGAGGGCCTTTCACCTCCCATTTTTAAGTTTGTAAATTACACAAGAGATAATAAAATACATCACGACTGTGATGTATTTAATCAATATGAAATAAAAACCTTTTCTAATAACATTAACATGTATTTCATATTATCGAAGTAATACGAATATAGCCGAACGTCGGGATATCAATAGGTCTGTTCATTTGTCTGTTTCAATCTGCACCAATCTGCACTTTATGCAAGAACAAACCAGAGCTTAGTAGCATGAGGCACGTCAATATTTGCCATAGTAATCAGTGAACGTATGAACTATATTGTGATGCAATCAGGGCCGGATTTAGAAGAAAGGAGGCCCTAGGCTATTCCACTTATGAGGCCCTCCCATTTTTAAGTTTGTGAAGTGCTTATTATGTTTGTTTATTATTCATATGTGTAGAATTTCTCCATATTACCGATTCAGTGTTTGAGTGTTTTAGTGTTTACTGTTTTAGAATTAATTCTAATTTTGCTAACAATTTGAATGTAGGCCCCTCTTGATCTTGAGGCCCTTGGCTGAAGCCTCGTTAGCCAATAGGAAAATCCGGTCCTGGAGACAACCTTTCATAAAACAAAATCCTGTTGGGTGCATTGGAAATTTTGATACAGTTGTGACAACCATCTTATAAATGCAAATATGAAATTAGGAGGGGGAAAAAAAAAAAAAAAACCACAAGTAATATATAAAAAAATATATATATATATATTTTTAAAGTCAATTCCTACTTTTTTTTTTTTCACTCTATTGCAGAATGTCCTTTATAAATTAATAATTTTCATTCATTTTTTTTTTAGGTTTATCTGGCGCCATTAGTTGGTAGATACATGCCACTTAAATCTAAAAAAACTAAAATGAATTAATTAAATTTAATGAATGAATTAATATTTGAAAAACTGCATTCACATCCAGTGTCATCCACTACAAGTTCAAAAAAAATTGTATTTGAACTCGAGTGGATGAATAGAAAGTGTTTTATGAACGATTGAGAATGTGAACAAGATATAGATAGGGAGAGTGTCAGCTAATAGAAGGGATTGAAAAAAACAAAGAAAATTGATCAAATGATGAGTTGATCAAAGAATTAACAAAGAAAAGAAATATATTATCTGTGTTGTCTACTCAGTTGTTAAGGGAACAATTAAAGAATAATAATGAAAGGAATGAAAAATTAAACAATGAACCCAGAGTCGTTCGCGTGATATTTTGAGAATAAAAGCGCCCGAATCGAGTGAAATTGTCGCTTGAGGTATTTCAATTTCGAGTTCTTGAGGTGCCCTCATGCATTTCGTTCGTGTCACAATAAACAAAAACGAACGGCACGAAAATGTCCAAAGAATTTTCGAATCGTGTTACTGAGACAATTCGTAATTATTTTCATTCCTATTCCGATTTATAGTGTGCTCATGAGTGGATCAAAAAAAGGCGAGTTTTTAAAACACACGGAGGCACGTGGCAATTGTTTCCTTGAGAAATCATAAAAATAATTGATATGCATTAGAATTAATTGAGAAAACTTTGAGGGACTGAATCTTTGCGATCGAATTGCAGCTTAGTGAGCAAGTACTACTGCGACCAAAAAGTGAGACCAATTATTTTTTTTTTTCAAAAACGCGTTATTTATTCTTCCAAATTTATTCCATCGCCTTCTAAGTAATCTCCTCCGGACACAATGCACTTATGCCAACTTTTTTTCCAATCCTCAATGCATGCTGAAAAGTCATCGGCAGGATGGCCTTCGAAAAGAGGCCGATTCACGTTGAATCTCTTCAGTCGACTCAAAACGGTGTCTCCGGAGTGGTCTTTTGAGTTTAGGGAATAGCCAGAAGTCGCACGGTGTGAATACGGTAGTTGTGGAAAGATATGGGTTTCATATTTGGCGAAAAGGTGACGAAGAATCAATGCAGTGTTAGCTGGCGCATTCAGTGTTTTCGGTACCCATCGAGATTTGACGTTTGTGGCCCGAGACATTTTTAAAAATGAAATTTTGAAATTACAACATCATCGGGCAAGATCTCTAATTGTAAATCGACGGTTTGCAAGCACCCAATCTTTAATTTTTTTGGACGTGAGCTTCGTCGGTTGATGTTGATGGTCGACCAAAGGGCTCTTCGTCTTCACCGGATTCCTTCTGCAATATTCTAAACGTTTCCGCACACGAATATTCATTCCGCAAACAAAATTGAATGCAAGTTCTTTGCTCAATGAATTCAGACATTTAAAAAATCGCCGGAATCAGTTTTAGCGTCTCACAAAACCAAGCTTAACTCAAACATTAATGAATATTTTGACGTCATTTCACACAGAAGTCCAGCAACCTAAAGTGGACAGTGCCAGCAACCTAAAAAAAAAAAAAATTGAATTTCCATAATTCCCAGGAATTTTTAATTGAAAATTGGCTTACTTTTTTGGATACAGTAGTAGTCTGTTGAATGGAGATTAAATTTTATAAATGCTTACCTTTTTTCATGGAATTGAGGGATTTTATAACGATCATGTAATTTGAATCAATCCAAACTCTTCACAAAATTTTTTTAAATTTAAATTTCTCCGTTCTGTTCATTTACTTCTGACGAAAATACTCTGATCTTGGGATTAATCAGAATACCTTGGCCCCTTCGTGCCCAAAATTCATATCTTTGAAGACTTGATATGACAACTGTATTCAAAATAATGTCGCCCGCTACTGGTTTATACTCGTGTTTAAAAAATTAAAATAAAAACTTTAAAATTTAAATTCCGCACTGCAGAACATTGAGGATTAGTCACAAACAAACAAAAAGGTTTCCCAACATTCAGTGTCAAAATTGAATTTAGTTAGCAAAATGTTTATCTGAAACAGCTGCTTCCAAGGGCGACGGATGAAACACAGTCGCATGTCGTGAATAAAAGTCGCTCATTTGCTACGACTCGACTTGGTTACTAATGTGTGACGTATGTGTTTCTAGAGAACCGAAAATCACCTCCCAGAAGGACAGACGATTCCCATGATGATCTTCAAGAAATCGCAGCCAGATAAAAAAGCAATTTACATAATTCCATCCAATAACACCCATAAATAAATTTTCAAATCTCGACAACTAAATTAAAACAAGTTCGAACAGACGTTTTCGTCTTGGAGTGTGAGCCCACTGATTAGGCCAGGGATGGGCAAACTACGGCCCGCGGGCGAACTCTCGCCCGCGGATAGAATTTTAATTTGCCGATCGGAGGCAAATTAAAAGAAAGATATATTTATATATTATATATCCATCTTATATTATATATCCATATTATATATCCATCCTTTTCTATTTTGACGAAATATCATCTTTTCCTTCCTTTTTTTCAAAGGACTGGTGATCTTTTGACTTTCTCTATTTTTGTTTTACAAAACATAAATCGATGGAAACACCAAGCACAGACAGAGGGGGCCTGAATGGCCGAGTGGCTAGCGCTCTGTCCCACAGGTTTCGGGTTCGAGTCCCGGCGGTGCCATGGATGTTTGTAGTGGTTCGAATCCACTTTAAACAGTAGGCCCCGGTCTAACACGATCGTAGAGCGTTGTGGCGAGTGACATGTTAAAAATAAGGAAAAACTAACTGTTCATATATATAGTGATTAGGGGATTATAGTCCTTGTTGCTTCACATCCCCATATACCACTTCATTCAAAAACCAAGCACAGACAGCTTGCAATCGGTAAAGTGTTAAAAGCGGAAGTTCTTCGTTAGTTATAGCTGTAGATTGGCCCCAACAAGTTATAGTTTTACAAGTCGTTATCGAAAGTAAGTTTTCCTAATTTAATATCTCACGCCCAGAAAATCAGTGCTATGTTTGCTTCATCTTATATATGTGACACAAGTATGTTCAACTATGAACCTTAGAAAAATTATTTCAGAAGTAGACTGACAGATGAGCATTTAGCCTCGTTTCTTAGAATCAGTACATCTCACTTCCAACCTCACTATAGGGAACTTTTAAAAATGAAATCGCAATTTCACTCATCTCATTAACATATTTAAATTGTAATACTTGTGTATTATTTTTAAAATTTTAGAAAAATTTATCTTGGCCCGCCAACCTTCTATTTTTTGGATTTTTGGCGCGCGACCGAAAAAAACTTGTCCATCCCTGGATTAGGCTCTCCTGTCAGCTGACACCACGAAGTAGTCATAATGGGACATCTCATTCCTCTTTGTCCGCAGATGATGCCTTTTAAATTTTCTAGTTGAAAATGTCCTTTCCCCCTTCCGCCTCTCAGCAGATGGGGAAGGGAAAAATCTCCCGGACTCGTCCGGGTGGAAAATCATTTCGGAGGGGAGCATTTTATTTTATTTATTTCTATTGACATTTCCCTCCTTGTTCCCTCAACAAAGAGGGAGGCGGGGGGCGTCGCTAAATTGCGTTTTAAATTTCGTTGTGGGTAATGCGATGGGGGAAAAAATCCATTAGCTTAAAAGCTATGAAGATTGACAATTTGTTCAACACTTGAAAGGCTTCAAAACGCATGGACAAGCTTTTTGAATTTTAAAAATTTTGAAATCAGCGCTAATGTCAGCCCTTTTGTCACTCACTCTTTTTAAAAAAGAAATGACATCTCTACCGACGATAGTTGGATGGCCAGATGTCCCGCGGATAGAATTTTAATTTGCTGGTCCAAGGCAAATGAAAAGATATATATATTTATATATTATATATCCATATATTATATATTATATATCTTTTCTACATTGATTAAATATTTTTTTCGTCCTTTTTTCAAAAGATTGATGATCTTATTACTTTCTCTATTTTTGTTCTCAAAAACATAAATAGACGGAAATAGCAAGCCAAAATAATGTAAATATGCCTAAACCAAGCTAAATATTCCAAGTTAGAGTTTTACAAATCACGTTTCCCAAATTGAATATCTCACGCCCAGAAAATCAGTGCTGTGTTTGCTTCATCTTGTATATGTGAACAAGTGCTTTCAACTATGAACCTCAGAAAGAATTATTTCAGAAGTAGACTGACAGATGAGCCTCGTTCCTTAGAATCAGTCCATCTCACTTCGGACCTCACTGTAAGGAACTTTTAAAAACGAAACCGCAATTTCATTCATCTCATTTATATATTTCAAGTCTAATACTTGTATATTGTTTTTAAAATTTGCCCATCCCTGGTCAGGACGGTGTCCGGGGAACAATGCGACTTGCCCCGCGTCAACCCAGAGTCGCGATCGGCATGGCAACAAGATGCCCCACGACATTGAACTCTGGGAAGGTTAAAGTTGTTCCTTCCCTGCCCTCGTTTCGGAAGGGCCGCAAGAAGGGTGATGCAAGGTTGCCTTCTGAAAGGGGGGTGACGTCGGTGAGGGTCTATTATTAGTGGGTAAGGGATGGTCGGACTTTTCGGAACACCACGGCCTCGATACGCAATCGCCACCTCTTCCTCAAAAGATAACAATAAAAAAAAAAAAGCTGTGTTATGCGGGCTGTAACAAATCACTGCGAACTAAAGTCTTCGTTTTTAAGGCTGGATTCGTATTTATTTATTTATTTTTGAAAGATTTCTGTTATTAGTTTTTTTTTAATAGGGTTATGGGAGGTGCAGGGATGGATTACGCATTGTTTCTCAAATTGTAATTTTTTTCGTTGTCCAGCAAGAGTGTTGTTATTATTATTATTATTTCATGTGAGTGCAATTATATTCTTTGGTTCCTCCAGGTTTTTGGAATCAAGTTTTAACAGAATAGAAGAAGGTATTTATTTCTTGGCCTTATTCAATTCCTACTATTAGCTCACACTCTCCTATATGTATATCTTGTTCAAATTTCCAATCGTTCATAAAATACTTTCTACTCATCCACTCAAGTTCAAATGTATTTTTTTTTTAACTTGTAGTGGATGACACTGGATGTGAATACAGTTTTGCAAATATTAATTCGTTCATTAAATTAAATTCATTAGTTTTTAGTTTTTTTTTTAGATTTAAGTTGCATGTATTTAATAATAGATGGCGTCAGATAAACTTAAAAAAAAAAAAAAAAAAATGAATGAAAATTATTCATTTGCAATAGAGTGAAAAAAAAAAAAGAAGGAATTGATTTTTATATAGCTATTTTTTTATATAACTGGTGTTTATAGTAATAGCCTTCGTTTTAATGCTGCATTCTTATTTTTTTATTTTTTGTGAAGGTTTTTGTCATAAGTTTTTTAATAAAGTTATGGGAGGTGCGGGATAGGTTTTCGCATTGTTTCTCAAATTGCTTTTTTTTTTTCGTTGTCCAGCAAGGGTGTTATTATTATTATTATTTCATGTGTGTGCAATTAAAGTGTTTGGCTATCCAGGTTTCGGAATCAAGTTTTAACAGAATGGAAAAAGGAATTTATTTCTTGGTTTTATATATAAGAGAAATGAAAAAGTTTCCGAATAGCATTCATTTGCATTTTTTAATCTTAAAGAAATAGTCGAGGAATTTACTTTTCAGTTTGATCAGATCATCTGATCTGATCTTTTCAGGCGATCAAGTAACTTTTACACAAAATTGAGTAAAATTTGATTCTCAGATGAAAATAAAAGTAATAAATAAATGAATAAAAAATGTAGTACATCCGGTAGTTTGGTTTGTCGCTCCTACGGTCATCTTGTGCACACGAGGGCTAAACAGACCGGGACCTGCAGCTTAAAAAGAGCACCCGGTGAGCAGGAGGACTCAAAATCGAATCCACTAACAGTGTCCGTTGCAGTCCCTGCTTTCAGAAACGATAAGACTCAATGGTGATTGTGACATCCTTTGCAAAGCGTTTCGATGCGATTGTCTGGTGGAAGTGTTCCGACTTCCAGGTGTCAAGCAAATGCGTGACATTCCTCTTAAAAGTCCTTCCGAAAGGCAGCACCCACTCTCGTCGCCCGCAGTCATTTCGTCATCTTCTACCCAAGAATGTTTACTGCACTGGTTCCGAACCTGAAGACATTCAAGTTTTCGTGTTCGTGACACTCTTTCGAATTGAAAAGTTTCCCGCCGTCATCCAAGTGCAAAAATGTATACAATTGCAGGGAGCCTTTATTTTATTCAATAAATTAAGCCATCTTTAATAAAAATATATGGGATTCATCCTATTAAACATATAATGAATTTTTTTACGCATCTAAACAATTAATGAAAGTGACTGTAATACTTTCAATATTGTAAACAAACAAACAAAAAAATTCTTACGATACGATTTTATATTTATTTTTCAATTCCTTCTATTAGCCCACACCCTCCCTCTATATATCTTGTTCAAATTTTCAATCGTTCATAAAATACTTTTTATTCATCTACTGCAGTTCAAATACATTTTTTTGAACTTGTAGTGGAGGACACTGGATGTGAATACAGTTTTTACAAATATTAATGCATTCATTAAATTTAATTAATTCATTTGAGTTTTTTTTTTTAGATTTAAGTTGCATGTATCTACCCATAGATGACACCAGATAAACTTAAAAACATGAATGAAAATTATTTATAAAGGACTTTCTGCAATAGCGTGAAAAAAAGTAGGAATTGACTTCAAAATTTTTTTTTTTATATTAGTTGTTATGAAAATTGTTAGGAAATAAATATGAAGATTTCCCGAATATAGCTCTACTGTTTTTTAATGTCTATTTCGAACCATTCAAGTGACAGATGTGTTGTAATATTCATGACATTCAGACAGATCATTTTTTTAAAAATATCAGATTTCTATGAATATTAAAACTTGATTCGGTTGCAGTGTTCTGTAAAAGCAAATATTTAAATATTCAATAAATTTAAAAGAAAACTTAAATCATCCATTCAGTGTGAATCTGTTTTATTCCTTACTTCGTGAACTGAAAATTTAAGTGACGGTTCGATTAGTTTTCATGAACATAATTGATCCTTATGAGAAAATTGAAACACTAATCTGTTTGCATTCTGAGAGTTAGACCTTTCAAATTCGAAATGCCAGTCGCCAATGGGTTTAGCGAGGGGTGGAGAAACGGCCAAGGAATTTTTTTTACTCACGAATTGTTGTTGTTACTAATCCTCAATGTCCTGCAGTGAGGGACGGACTTCCCTCAGCGATTAATTCATGGATGGAGTGAAAGGGGCAGTTTCTGTTATGATGGAGCACCCGTAGGTAGAAGTCGGACTTTTGCTCCGTGACGCTCTTGCAGTCATAGGAGACCGGGACCTACGGCTTAAAGTGGATTCGAACCTCTACAAACATCCATGGCACCGCCAGGGATTCGAACCCGAAACCTGTGGCACCGAGAGCCAGACACTCTGCCATTCAGGCCCAATCACGAATTGAATTTATTGTACTGATTGTTAACTCTTTATCATCGATTCCTGATTCTTTACAGTAATTTTGAGATCTGTGTTAATGGATTCAGAAAATTCGTGAAATAAACTGAAGGACTTCTGTTGAACTATTTCTGTAAAGAAATTTTTTACATTCATGAAGTATTTTTTTTTTACGACTTGAAAAGTGTAACATTTGCACTCAGTTAAAATAAATTAGTGGGCCTGAATGGCCGAGTGGTAGCGCTCTGGCGCTCGGTACCACAGGTTTCGGGTGCGAGTCCGGAGTGCCATGGATGTTTGTAGTGGTTCGGAATCCACTTTAAACTGTAGGTCCCAGTCTAGCATGACTGTAGAGAGTTGGGCGCAGGGCTGGCAACCCTACCCCGTAAAAAAATGGCATCTCATGTTTCGAAATCTGCCAGTAGGCAGACGGCCTTGGGCCACCATGGGGCTGTTGCACCACTGATGAGGAAAATAAATTCGTGTACTCTGAATTTCCTTACTAAAAATGCACACCTCCTGTGAAAATAACAGAATTAAATGAATGGGTATCAAAGTATTAACAGAACAGCCAAAAACAAGCAAAAGCAATTCAATATTGATTTTTGTTCCCAATGACAGAATAGTCTCTATAAAACCTTCTTTCATGGTACCGAAGTAGATACTACTGTGCCCAAAAAGTAAAACCAATTTTCAATTTAAATTTCCCGGTCATGTGTAATTTGAAATTTTTTCTTTCTTTTTTTAGATAGTTGGCACTGTCCTTGACATGAAATGTTTAGAAGTGGTATAAGCAGTTTAAAGAAGGCAGAGAACGCGTTGAAGACGAAGAGCCCCCTGGTCGTCCCTCCTCTCAACCGACGAAGCTCACGTCCAAAAAAATGAAAGATTTGGCGTTTTCAAACCGTCGATTTATAATTAGAGACTTTGCTGATGATGTTGAATTTCAAAAGGATCGGTCAATTCCACTTTAAAAGATGTTTTGAGCCTCAAAACATCTTTTAAAATTGCTACTGAAAACTGAAATACAAAATGGCCTACATCTGTAACACAATCCATCTTCTGTTTCTTTTAATAACGCACTAGCTTCTGTAAGATCTTCCTTTGTCATGGTGGATCCAAGACACCTTTTACGTTCCTCTCAACACTTTGGCTGGCTTGCTGCTAAAAATTCTTGTTTATCTGTGATAGTGGTTATTGAAGAACATGACTGAATTGTCTCCTTAATAATTAACTTTAAGATGAACTTTCAGAATTTTGAAAAATATCAGTTGTTTTCATAAAAAGTCGCATTTTTATACTGATTCCTGGCTTCAAAAATTACTCGAGCCCTGTCTTTGACTGAGACATTGGAAAGGAAATACCAAATTAACTGGAACATTCGGATACCATCCATTGACAGCGCACGCAATATTCACAAATTTATGAATTTGTTATTAAAATAGAAAAGTAATCCGATTTAGCTACTTTCTTCCATCAAAGTTTAAAAGATTTACATAAAAAAAAGTAAAAACAAAGGAGAACCTTTTTAAACTCATTTTAATCTTCGCAACATTACAGATAACAAAATCTCATATTCGATAAGTAATCTTTAATTTCTTCTGGGATTACCTTAACTTCCAACGATAAAAAAAAGTGGGCTAATCCTTTTGACTTTTTTTTTTCAAAGATACCATCTTATCTGAACACAAGTTACACTAAGTCCAAATGAATCAAACTAATCTTCTTTGTTCACGCTGATTATGCGAGTAATGAAAAACAATAAATAACAAAAGTTTTATTTTATTTTTTAAGTATGCAGCCTTGCTTTATTTATTCATTTTCTTTCCAAAAGAGAATATTTAATCGAATGCATTAAAAGCACAAAATATGGCCATAAATATAAAGGAACACAATGCCTATTTTTTCGAACCAGCAGATGACTATCTTGGCAATTAAAGAATGGCGTGTTGTTGTACTAATATGCATAACAATTTTTTTTAAGAAAATAGAGAAAGTTGATAAATGTTATCTTTGCTTTCTAACACAATAGCTTTATTTACCACGTATGATAATTAGGGTTCTATCAGGAGACCTGGCTGGTTGGCTGTTTGATATTCAGTCCACGCGATTTGGTGCTGGCGTACCTGATTGTCCAACCTTGAAAACTTGGTCGCAAAACAGTGGGGGAGAGAGAGCTTCCTGTTTTTCTTCATTTGAATGAAGGAAAAAAAAAGAAAAATGCACATCGATTGCGTTTTCCATGTCGTAACAAGATCACAGTGCGAGATATTAAGTAAATCATTTTAACTTGTTGATTTGATAATTTGCAGTAAAATGTCAAGTAAACGCTTCGGGAAATGTCGCGATCAGGACTGGATTTAGATGAAAAGAAGCCATAGGTTATTCCACTTATGAGGCCCTTTCACCTCCCATTTTTAAGTTCGTAAATTACTTATTATATTTGTTTATTATTCATATGTGTAGAATTTCTCCTTATTTTTGATTCAGTGTTTTAGTGTTTTTAGAATAGTGTCATTCTAATTTTACTAACAATTTGAATGGAGGCCCCTCTTGATCTTGAGGCAATAGACTGAAGCCTAGTTAGCCTATAGGAAAATCTGGCCCTGGTCGCGATATTGATTTCAGTTCATTTCATGGGGGATTTTGTAACGTAAATGTAATAAATCGACGCAGTGTCAAGTTTTTCTATTCAAACACTTAAAACGGTGAAGATGTGCCCGAACATTTTAAGTACTGTACATTTTTTTTTAAATAATTGCCACGAGAAAATCACTTTTCTCACAAATTATATTAACTTGTCCAATTAATGTGCTATATTATACATTGATAGAACAAATCTTCCAATATTGGTAAGATAACTTGACCGAAACATGATTCATCCAATAGTTTACATTCAGCAGTTTTTCAATATCTGTCTCTAATTCTCTTCTGAAGCCTGGTGGCCAAGTTGGCTAACGCTCTGGCCTTTGGTATCCCAGGCTTCAGGTTCGAATCCTGGCGGTGAAATGGATGCTTGTGAGTGGTTCGGAATCCATCCTTTCGACCGTTTGATAGGTGTGTTTGTCTCAGGATTTTCGATTGCACCCAGTTACTTTTCGGATCTCGACTAATTTCTTGTTGTTCCTTTTTCGTGAGAGGTCTGAGTGAGAGGAATTTTTGTATGACGATGGCTAAGGTGGATTTGTTGTACACAATTTATGTGCAGCGGCAGCACTTTGCAAAATTGTCATGTTTCTAATACAAAATTGTTTGGTTTGGTTTCCTCTCGTTTCTATGCTCACGTGTTGCGTTCTTTAAATATACAGAAATACATCATACACATACTTTTTCAATTCGTTCTATTAGCTCACACTCTCCCTAGCGGCCTGGTGGCCAAGTGGCTAGCGCTCTGGCCTTTGGTATCACTGGCTTCAGGTTCGAATCCTGGCGGTGAAATTGACGTTTGTGAGTGGTTCGGAATCCGTGTTAAACTGTAGGTCCCGGTCTGTTTAGCCCTCGAGTGCGGAAGATGACCGTAGAGCGACAATCCAAACCTATTCCTCTTCTAAAAATGCTTCTTGCAAATTAAGAAGGTAAAATGCTTTTCACAATTTCGTAAAATGTGTTGATGAAATAAACATTCACCGATCCGCGATGTCTTGAAAATCAACCTCCTTGCTGTGCACTGTGCTGGATCGGAAAAGGAACAAAGTAACAAGAGTCATAAAGCAACGTTAATCTGATCAGAGGGCGTGGAAGTCGAAATAAAAATCTGAGTGACGACTCTTTTAATTTTTCAAAATTCTCAGATTGAATGTTCAAATGAAATGTTAAGGAGGTCAATCCAGCAGCAGGGGCAGCTGATATTTCAGCAGTAAGTCAACCAACTGTTCAGAGACTTTCCTCAGCGCTAACGATTCTATAAAAGCTACTTCTGTGCCGAAAAAGTAAGACCAATTTTAATTTTTTCAAAACCTCTTTATTTATTCTTCCAAATTTATTGCATCGCCTCCAAAGTAATCCCCTCCGGACACAATGCACTTACGCCAACGTTTTCCAATCCTCAATGCATGCTAAAAACTCATTGGTCGAGAATTGTTGTAGAATTGTTTAACACACTTCAACGCGTCGGTGTTTTTCAAAAAAATTCAGTGTTTTCAGTATCAATCGAGATTTAACGCGTTTGAGGCTCACAGCATCTTTTAAAACGAAACGGACGTGAGCTAGAGGTGGAGGGTCGACCAGAAATCTTTGTCTTCAATGCGTTCTCTGCTTTCTTTGAACTGATTATACCACTTGTAAATATTTCTTTCCGATATAGGAATGCTCACCGAATGCCTTCTGCAACATTCTATACGTTTCTGCAAACAAAACTGAATGCAAGTTCTTCGCTCAATTCATTCAGACATTTCAAAAGTCGCCCGGAATCAGTTTTAGCGTCTCAGAAAGCCAAGCGTATCTCAAACACTAAAGGATATTTTAACGGGAAATTTCGCACAGATGTCGCGGGCAGTACCAGCAACCCAGAAAAGAAAAAAATCGAAATTCCATAAGCCCCGGGAATTTTAAATTAAAAATTGGTTTTTTTTTTGGACACAGTATTATATGTTAAACAATTTTCGAAGAGTTT
The DNA here is from genome assembly GCA_021605095.1 of Caerostris extrusa. Taxonomy (NCBI): domain Eukaryota; kingdom Metazoa; phylum Arthropoda; class Arachnida; order Araneae; family Araneidae; genus Caerostris; species Caerostris extrusa. The sequence goes on from BPLR01013965.1 coordinate 22,940, forward strand.
TTATGTGTGTGTGTGAGGCCCGTGTCCAAGCTACAGCACATAAATGCAGCCTGCGGTTTTCAAAAGTCTGAGTATCTTTGTTTTCATGTAGTAATTATTTTGTGAATTAAAAAGTCTGACTATTTCAACATTCAATTAAAGACACACCGAAAAAGAGAGACACATCAAAATCTTCTAAGATCTAATCGCAATAAAACGTCTGCAATTTTTTACATTTCTTAAAATGAACCTCCAATTAGGCGCCGTCACTATGAGAATAATAATAAATAAAAAAGACGCACATTTTGCATAAGTAATATGTGTGTCTGTAGCAATTCATTATCATCACAAAGCATCGGGTCGTGGGCCTTCCAGACAAGAGTCAAGAGGTATAAAAAGATTTCTTCCACTTCCATGTTCCGAGTGCTCGGGCATTGAATCAGCGGAACCATTTGAATGAAGAGGTCAAGAAAGCAAACTCATTTATCTTTCAAAAGTGTCATCTGCATAAGTGCTCTCTACTTCGAGAGATTGTTTTAATCTTTGCTTAGATCCCATTGCACCGAAATTGCAGACATTGCTCTTTTTGATTGAAGAGTATACTTATTGTATCGCATCAAAGTATGTATAGATATAAAATGTCCAACACATAAATGATATCTATCTATATGAGGAAATAATGAATGTTGTTACTGTATACATTAGCCATGTCAAACATTTATTCGGCAGACAACTCTACGTAAATAGAGATCTTCTCATGATGAATTTACCATGAATTTTCTTGGATGGCCCATTTATTCTTCAGAGATCCCACACAACGGCGGTTTTCAAAAGCGCCGGGACAGACCCCAAGGGGAGGCAGGCAGGACGCACCCCCTCAATTCATAATATCGGTCTGTTTCTAAAAAGATCAATGGTAATCTTTTTCAGAGACTTTCCGATTTTTAGGAATGATTAAAACAGGGAATTTGATTCAACTTTAATAAAAAAGGTAAATAGTTAAGATTTAGAGAAATATTTTCCAATGTTTGCTGCTTTTATTACAGATTAGAAGATTAGACCAATAACTTCCTCAGATAATATCTAGACTTGATGTAGGATCGAGGCTTGCACTATTACTGTTTTTAAATGTTTTGTGTATTTAATGCATGATTTCACAGTATATTTCATATTATGTAATGAATATTAATAATTTAATGTATTTTTAAAGTATAATTTAATTATTTTTACTATTGTATTTTTAATTTTTAAATGAATGTAAGATAAATATTTTTAAATTATGGGGATATACTACTGTGCCCAAAAAGTAAAACCAATTTTCAATTTAAACTTTCCGGGCATATGGAATTTCAATTTTTTTTTTTTTTTTTTAGATTGTTGGCACTGTCCTTGACATCTGTGTGAAGGACACTCAAAAATCAACGTCATATCGATTGTTTTCTTCTATTACAGTGGTGTGGTGCATTATGAATTCCTTCCGCCGGGCCAAACTGTCAACAAGGAATATTATTTGAGTGTTATGAGTCGTTTGCGTGAAGCTATTCGCAAAAAGAGTCCCCATTTATGGAAAGGCAACTCCTGGTTTTTGCATCACTATAATGCGCCAGCTCACACTGCAGTGAATCTTCGTGACTTTTTCGCCGAAAATGAAATCCATATCGTCCCACAGTCACCTTATTCACACCGTGCGACTTCTGGATATTCCCTAAACTCAAAAGACCTCTCCGTGGACACCGTTTTCAGTCGACTGAAGAGATTCAACGTGAATCGGTGAGCGCTTTGAAGGTCATTCCTGCCGATGACTTTTAGCATGCATGGAGGATTGGAAAAAAAGTTGGCAGATGTGCATTGTGTCCGGAGGGGATTACTTCGAAGGCGATGAAATAAATTTGGAAGAATAAATAAAGAATTTTTGAAAAAAATATATAGTTAGTCTTACTTTTTGGGCGCAGTAGTACTACCTCAGATAGATACTCTCTCGAGATAGATAATCTTTAGATAGATACACCTTTAGATAGATATTCCTTCAAGATAGATATATCGATTTTTGGCCCGCGACTGAAAAATTTGCCCATCCCTGGTCCAGGCGGTCAGTCAGTTCGCCGGGCCAATCAACTGCACTGCATTGTTCGTGATTTTGGGTGATATGCGTCCTTGCATTCTGTCTCAACGTGTTTTTCAGATTCTTCTCGCTAGTCAGAGATAGCGTTGACGCTCCAACAGACTTTCTGTCTCGCGAAGTCACGACGGACTGGTTTTACTGGGAATCCAATCATTGAAAATAAGGAGAAAAGTGGGGAGGGAATAATTTTAGCAGAATGATGCCTCCCCCTTTCCTCCCGTCTATTTCGAGAGGACGAGTTGAGTGACATCTCAGAGGAAGTGGGCGAAAATTATCTCCCAAAATTGAGATGCATTTCGTTCGGGACGATTGTTTGCTTTTTCCCTTTTTTTTTTTTTTTTCTTTTTCAAAAGTACAAACAGAAAACGAACAGACACGGAATTAATCTATAAATTTTACTTTATTCCAGTTTCGTCATCATTCAGGAAGGGGGTGGGGGGTGACACACTTGGCGAGATATTTAGCTAATGAGCTGTCAACTGAAAGGACACCTCGCAATGAGAGCTGCTTGATTGACAGTTACTATTCCGTTACCGGTCATTTCCCCTCTTGTAAAAGAAGACCAGTTTTTTTCAAAAGTGAGCCAACCCCTCCCCCCGAAATCAATGTGCATACAAATAAAAATAATATTTATATTTCATTTTTTATTGAAACTCAAGTGGATGTCGCGATCCACTTTTATATTTCACACACAACAACTCGTCGATTTGCAATGCCTTCCGAATGCACCTCATTTGGTTTGGTTTGTCGCTCTACGGTCATCTTGTGCACACGTTAGGCTAAACAGACTGGGACCTACAGTTTAAAGTGGATTCCGAACCACTCACAAATATCTATTCCACCGCCATGATACGAACCAGAAACCTGTGGTATCGAGCGTCAGAGCGCTGGCCACTCGGCCACCAGCCCCCACGTTTCGTGTGGAAAAAACCTTCGACCAGGCAGATGGATTATTGAGGGTTTACACACGGGGTGACATAATCACCTTCCTTCCAGCAAAGCAGTGACCGCAACGGACGTCGGCAAACCTTATACTTCGTGCACGCAACAAGTCATTTCATGTTGAAACTTTTTGGATATCGTTCTACTACTACTATCGATATTATTTACCTATATCGATAGATACCAATACTATTGTATCGATAGCGTTCACTTAACTATCGGCGGGTAACGCAGAATCTGCTACCTATTTCTCGTTCGAATGACTCAAACTGCTCGGCATTCGGAAAACAACCGATTTTTTAATTTTTTTTTTCCCATGCAATATGTTCAATTTTAGGACACTGTATTTCATTAAGGTAAGCGAAATACACTCATGTCCATAAATTAAGGATAATTCAGAATCACACAGAAATTAAACTCTAAAATAAAAATTTCACCTGTAGAATTATCACACATCTTGAAGAAGAATATGCAAATTACAGGAAACCACCAGATGGTGCGGATAGTACGTCACAATCACGAGAGTGTAAGAGAGGGGTATATAAGGAATGGTGGCAAAAGAAGTAAAATTGTTCACAAGCGCTTTAAAAGCCTTTCAGTGCAATAACCGCATAGTTATGGCACAAAGGAAGCATTTGGATGATTTTTTACGTGGTAGAATTATCGGACGACTGGAATGTGGACGTACCCAGCTGGAAGTATCCGAGGAACTTGGAATTGCCCAGAGTGTCCTCTCCAGGCTTTGGCAACGATTCCAAGATGATGGTAATGTGAGTAGATGTTATAGCACAGGTCGCCCCCGAGTTACAACGCCGAATGAGGATCGATATTTAGCAGTTACTGCCAAAAGAAACAGACGGAGCACAGCATCAGACCTGTCTCGTCAGCTCTCTTCAGCTACCGGTACGACAGTTTCAAGGCAGACCGTGTACAGACGCTTAGGTCACATTGGTCTATATGCTCGTAGGCCTGTCAGATGTGTTCCACTTACCGCAGCTCACTGTCGCCTGCGATTAACCTGGAGTAGAGAGCATGCATTGTGGACACCGCAACAGTGGTCTGGTGTGATGTTTTCCGACGAGTCCAGGTTTAGTTTGCAGTCTGATTATCGCCTGACTTTCATATGGAGAGCGCCAGGTACCCGTTACCTCAAGAGAACACCATTGAACGACACCGTTACGGTGGTGCAGGATGGCTCGTTTGGGGAGGAATTATTCTTGGTTCCAGAACTGACCTGCATACTCGGAGTGTAACGATGACAGGCCACATCTATCGGGATGTCATTCGGGAACAACATGTACGTTTGTTTCGGGGCGCCATGGGTGCTGAATTTCTGTTTATGGATGACAACGCCCGTCCTCACTGTGCAACCATTGTAGACGAATGCCTTCAATTGGAGGACTACTCACCGGACTTGAATACAATAGAGCATGTGTGGGATATGCTTGGCCGACGAATTGCAGCCCGTCAACCCCCACCTGTCAACCGGAACTTCGGAGGGCATTGCTTAATGAGTGGTGTAATATTCCCAAGATCAGATTGATAATTTGATACTCAGCCTGCCTAGGCGTTGTAAGGCCTGTATTGCATCGTCCGGGAGACCTACTCCATACTAACCATCATACTATCCATGTTATACTGTTTTTTGTAAATAGGTTCTTTTTTGAAATTTGCTCCAGGGAGTAAAAATCGCAATTTTTATTAATTATGTCAAACATATAGCATCTTTTTGCTCTTTACCTTTTGTTTAATAAATAGACTTTACAAATAATTCAAATTTGTTTTGCTTCTGTCTCTTTCTTTGCCTGAACTTCATTATCCTTAATTTATGGACATGAGTGTATATGCAGCTGCTCTTTATTCGTTGTTTCTTATATTAAATCTCATTTAAAATAGGAAAATTTTGTTATTGTTTTTAAATAAATTTCCTGAATTCAGGTTTCACTTATTTGTAATAAGTTGATCCGTTCATTATCGAGACTTCAGGTTCGAAATCTAGCTGTGGCATTGATGTTTGTGAGTGGTTCGCAATCCACTTTAAACTGTAGGTTTCGGTCTGTTTAGAGGACCGTAGAGCGACAAACCAAACCGTTCATTATGAAATCAAAGTTAAAAAATTATGATTTAATATGAAATAAACCGAATTTATTTAGATAATCGACAAAGATTTAAAAGCAATGAAATCGTTTTGTATCGCTGCAGTTCCTGTTTCGAAAATACATTGTTCTGGCTTTTAACATTATTTAATAGCAAGATAGATGAACTTTAAATAATAATTCATTTAAAAACTTTTTGACTGGGCTCCAGTTCACTGGAAGAGAGAGAGAAAAAAAGAGTTCTAGAACAACGTATTGTTATTGGTTAACGTGACTATTAAAAAAAAAAATGTCCATGTGTTACATAACAAATTTATACAAACGAATGGATTGCTGCTAAAGATTGAAAACACTGATAATAATAATATCAATGACGAATGATAATTCTTTTCATCCATTAAAAACAGGAAATTTGTTTGGGACTTGTTTGAAAATTTGAAGTTCTCAAAGGATTTATCAAAATTCTTAGTATGAACACTCACTTAGTGTTTTACTTTTCTCCACTTCTGGGATGGAATCATGGATATGCCAACATAGTACAGGTTAGGAAAAAGAGAGAAAAGGAAAATGCACGCGCGGATTATCATTGAAAATTTTTTAGAACCGCGATAAGAAAAAAAAAACATCGGTTTTTCTCTCATCATTTATGACTTACTAAGCTATTTTAAATAGCATACGTAAAACTGTTACAATAATGTTTTCATTACGATAAAATAACATCAATCGATTTATTATTAATTTTATTTTAAAAATTAAAATGTAGTTTTCATATTGAAAGTTTATTTTGCAAAGAAAGGAAAGATTTTGTTCTCTAATTTTTAAAAAAAAAACACTTATACTAGTACAAGGAATAGGACTCGTATATCTCAGCTCGTTCATCCCAGAAACTATATCAATCATCAGCACGATCGGCGTAACAGCCCCGTGATGGACCAAGTCCGTCTGCCTACCGGCAGATTTCAAGACAGGAGATGTTTTCTTTATTAAGGGTAGAGTGGTCAGCCCTACGCCAACAGTCATGTTAGATTGGGACCTGCAGTTTAAAGTGGATTCCGCTACAAACATCCATGCCACCGCCAAGACTTGAACCTGAAACCTGTGGTACGGAGGGCCAGAACGCTAGCCACTCGGCCATTCAAGAGTACAGATATTTACTTATAATAGGGCAGATTTTATCTATTATATCAAAAGGATATAATAGTTAAAATTACTAATTACTAATTGATATAATAGGATTTTAAGTATTATATCAATAGGACAGATTTTTAATTGTAACTTAAAATAACTAGCATAGATAAAAAAAAGGTATTCATAACTCGAACGAATCCATGCAAATATGAGTATAATTTCTCATACATTCTCATACAGGCAAAAATAATTTAAAATAATAATAATAATAATTACTATGAACTATTCTGTGAAATAAAAGGGTTTGCATTTAAAATTGCATATTTTTCTCATTGGATATCCAATTAGAAATGATTGTTATAGAAATATTTGCTACTTGCTTGTATGTCAAAACGCAAGTCATTAAACTACAGGGGAAAAAAAAAAGGATCGTATATGAAATGAAATCACACATTGAGAATTCCTCACTCAATACAGATCTGTTTTGAAAGCACGGCATTTAAAGTTTAGGTTCATCCATAAGTTTTTACACTGATTGTTAACTTGCTCGTGTATTTAATGAGATTTCGATTCTGTTTCTAGACAAAATATCGCGATCTCTTCACAACAGGGACATCTTGACTCGCGAGAGCTATAAAAGAGAGAGAAATTTCATATTTGTTTCATTTCTTTATATAAAATAATAAGTAAATAAAGAATTTTGTTCGAGATATTACTTGACTTTAACACATTTTTATAGCAACTGGTTTGATTTTTCAAGGAAAAAGTGACGTTTATGACGTTATATTCACGCTTAAAAAAATTTTCTCGCCAAAATGTGCCAATCCAAACAGGTTTGTGCATTTCAGTATATTATTTGGCAACACCGGAGCCAACAACTGCAACACTTAGAAAAAAAAAAAAAAAAATTCAGATAAGTATAGTATATCAATCCTCGAAAATTATCTAACACATATATATAAGGAACATAATATATATACATTTCTTTTTTATATTGTAAAAAGCAAACAATGCAATAAAAAGCAAATAAAGAATTTAATGCACGATATTTCTTAAATATTTTATTTGATTCGATAGGAAGCGAGTGGCTGAGTGATGCATTGTATTTATAAGTTTGTTTGATAAGCCTACTTACAAAAATATTTATTCGTCAAATATGTGCCGATCCCGACAGGTTTCAGTGCGTTATTTGGCAACATTCCCTTCTTCAAACTTCATTTTAAAGTGTGCCTATTCTTGGCACTAAAGGGTGCGTTGGGAAAACATGAATGCGTTCATTTTTACATAATATAGTATATCCTCAGGAGCCTTATGGCCGGCGCTTGGTACCATAGTTTTGGGTTTGAGTCCCGGTGGTCCCATGCATGTTTGTAGTGGTTCGGAATCGACTTTAAGCCGTAGGTCCCGTTCTCATATCATTGTAAGAGCGTTGGGCTAGTGCTGACAGCCCTTCCCCTGTAAAAAGAAAATATCTCTTGTCTAGAAATCTGCCAACAGGCAGACGGCCTTGGACCACCATGGGGCTGTTGCGCCATTGATGATGATAGTATATCCTCATATGTTGAAAATATTTATCTTACATTCATTTACAAATTGAAAATACAATAGTAAAAATAATTAAAAATATACTTTATTCAATACATAATATGAAATACACAGTGATAATCAAGCATTAAATACATAAAACATTAAAAAAAAAAACAACAGTAATAGCACAAACCTCGATCCTACATCAAGTCTAGATAATCGAGAGTTTTCGCATAACGTCTTTTTATCGTCCGATATTTTTTCTTCCTAGCGCGCAGACTCATAGGAAACATTGCACCTATTGCGCATGCGTATCTGTAATACTGCACTATTGAGCTAATCCTATGAGCATGCGCGCTAGGAAGAAAATATCGGATGATAAAAATACGTTATGCAAAAACTCTCCAATATCTAGACTTGATAGAGAACGTTATGGGTCTAATCTTCTAATCTGTAATAAAACAGCAAAATATTGAAAAAAATATTTCTCTAAATCTTAACTATTTACCTTTTTTATTAAAACTAAATCAAATTCCCTGTTTTAATCATTCCCAGAAATTGGAAGTTTTTTAAAAGATTACTGATAATATATTTAGAAATAGACCGATATTATGAGGGGTGGGGGCAACCTACCTGCCTCCCCTTTGGGTCTATCCCGGCCCCAGGGCCGGATTTAGATGAAAAGAGGCCCTAGTCTATTCCACTTATGAGGCCCTTTCACCTCCCATTTTAAGTTTGTAAATTACATGACAGATAATAAAATACATCATTAATGTGATGTATATCAATATGAAATATTGTCACAAAAAAATTTTACAATAGTCTATAAATACTTCACTAAAGTATTGAACCTACTGAACTCAAAAGGCGAGATGATGGTGTACGCAATCCTAAAATAAGAATATTTTCTAATAACATTAACACGTTTTCAAATTATCGAAGTAACACGAATATAACCGAACGTCGGGATATCAATAGGTCTGTTCGTTTGCCTGTTCCAATCTACACCAACCTGCACTTTATGCAAGAACAAACCAGAACTTAGTAGCATGAGGCAAGTTAATATTTGCCATAGCAATCAGTGAACCTATGAGCTATACTTTGCTGCAATCTAATATCTCTTTGCTGCAATCTTTACTCAATCTATCAATCTCTCTTTGCTGCAATCTTTGCTATACTCTTGATCTTGAGGCTCTAGTCTGAAGCCTAGTTAGCCTATAGGAAAATCCGGCTCTGATTGTGTGTGGGATCTCTGGGAAGAATAAATGGGCCATGAAAAGTCATGGTAAATAATACATCATGAGAAGATCTCTATTTAAGTAGAGATGTCTGCCGAATAGCTGTTTCACATGGCTAATGTATACAGTACCGACATTCATTATTTCTTCATATTGATAGATATCATTTATGTGTTGGACATTTTTATATCTATACTTACTCTGATGCGATACAATACACTTATTGTTGCAATTGCAGTGCAATGGGATCTAAGCAAAGATTAAAACAATCTCGAAGCACTTATGCAGATGACACTTTTGAAAGATAAATGAGTTTGCTTCTTTGACCTTTTCATTCAAATGATTCCGCTGATTCAATGCCCGAGCACTCGGAACATGGAAGTGGAAGAAATCTTTTATACCTCTTGACTCTTGTCTGGAAGGCCCACGACCCGATACTTTGTGATGATAATGAATTGCTACAGACACACATATTACTTATGCAAAATGTGCGTCTTTTTTATTTATTATTATTCTCATAGTGACGGCGCCTAATTGGAGGTTCATTTTAATAAATGTAAAAAATTGCAGACGTTTTATTGCGATTAGATCTTAGAACATTTTTGGTACTTACTCTTACTTAATTACTCTTGATATTACTTACTTTGGTCTCTCTCCGTTATCTCACCGTTCAACATAACCCTTTCAGTGTTTGTTTACTTTATTAGTCTTGTATTGTTAATCTTGTGGCATCGACAACGGGTCCCTAATTGTACCGAATTTAAACTTAACTTAAATTCTTTTATTTTGTATTTTACTTTTATTTATTTTTAGTATTTTTAACTTTTGAGTACCATCTTTTAAAATTTTGAAACTTTATCTTGTAATATTTTTATACTAACAATTAAGCAGCCAATTAAAGTTTAAATCCTATTTATAATTTAAGATGAGGAGGTTAAGGGGTATTTTACCCCATTGGTACTCCGTAATTGGTACGCCAGTTGCCAGTTGCCAGTCCCTCCGTTATGATCTGAAGTACAGACAAGGGCTCAGATGTTTTGGAACAAAATTATCATTTTGAGGGTCTTGCCCGTCATTGAGTTGTTGTTTTTTTTTAAATTTAATTTGCTTGCCTTTTCAGAAGATGACCTTCGAAAATTCAATGGCAGGTTGTCGTAATGGAGCGTGCAAACAAAAGAAAATTGTGAGCAAGGCCGGATTTTCCTATAGGCTAACTTAGGTTTTCGGCCTAGGGCCTCAAGATCGAGGGGCCTACATGTATATTTGGATTGAATCAATTCTTAAATAAAACAACTATTAACATAAAATTTAATATAATATACAATTTGATATTTTCAATTTTATGATCGGGATTTTGTTTGAATAAAAGTTCCATTTTAGGTTTAATATAAAACTTAAAATTCTTAATATTCTTAAACTTTAAATGCGAATTATTATGAAATAAATTTATCTTAATTGAATTTGCTCTAATCTTCAATATATTGAATATATTTAATTTAATTTGATAGAAAATAGGATAATTTTTATTGCCTACTTTATTTTCGTGGGCAACGAATTTTATTATTTGAATTTTGCTTCTTTGTAAATGTTGTGTGTTATGTTTGATGAGTTATTGTTACAAGTACTCTATAGGGTGCTGAGTATAAATGTCCAAATAAGTATTGCCGACTTTTTTTCTTTGTGGCACATTTTTTATAAAGATTAGTACCCATCCCAACATGTTTCATTTAAAATATGGATATATATCACGGTAATGACACATTTTATTATCTGTCATGTAATTGACGAACTTAAAAATGGGAGGTGAAAGGGCCTTCATAAGTGGAATAACCTAGGGCCTCTTTTCGTCTAAATCCGGCCCTGTACTCAAGGCACAAGAAATGCTATTTTGCTCATAACTCTGACCATTACGTATGAAATAGGATAAAACATTACAAAAAGCTCCTATAAATGAATAGTTTATTTTTGAATCCTTTTAGGGGTAGGGGGAAACCCTAGAATTAATTTTAGGGGGAAAACATGGAAATTCATGAACAGAACATCAACGCTAAATAGGGAGTGAAATTAAATTGACAGCTAAAATAACGAATCCTTTCCTTTGAAAATAGTTATAAAGAATAGTAGACTGTTTTCTCCTTTCGCGTCAACAGTCATAAATAGTCGACAGTCAAGATGGTATCAGTTGTATCAACAATTTCACCTTTATTTCTTATGTCAGGGATGGGCTAACTATGGCCCGCGGGCCAACTCCAGTCCGCCGAAAGGTCCTATCCGGCCCGCGGATAAAATTTTAATTTGTCGGTTCGAGACAAATTAAAAAGAAAAATATATTTATATATTATATAGTATATCCGTCTCCTTTTACATAAATCGACGGAAATAGCAAGCACAGACAGCTTTCAATCGTAAAGTGTTAAAAGCGGAAATTCTTTGTTAGTTATAGCTGTAGATTGGCGTCAACAAGCGTTATCTCTCTTTCTCGGGGAGCAGGCATATGGGAATCCAATATAGGGGAATTAGACCTCTCATGTGGCAGACTGTAATACTTGTATATTGTTTTTAAAATTTTAGAAATATTTATCTTGGCCCGACAAACGTTTTTTTTTTTTTTTTTTTTTTTCGGTTTTTGGCCTGCGACCGAAAAAGTTTGCCCATCCCTTTCTTATGTGAAAAATATGAATCACTTGAATAATAACTGTTTTCATTTTCATTACAGTGATGGTGACAGACAAAATCCTCGTTATTAAAACAGAGGTGTCTTACTTCGCAGTTGCCCTATCATTCTTAAGATACGATAAGAAAAGAATATTTTTTTTTTTAAAGTTATTTTCCTGCCTCACGCAGATAGTTAGCTGAATATATTATCCCGAGACACGACGCGTCGTTAAGCGAGATGACGAGATCACCCTCTTCATTAAAACTGTTTTTGTTGGAGGCACGTGAGCTGTCCCGGTATTGCACGGCGTGGAATGGAATGTTGTCGATTCATTTATTCAATCCCTTCTATTAGTTCACACTCTCCCTATATATATATCCTGTTCAAATTTTCAATCTTTGATAAAATACTTTTTATTCATCTACTCGAGTTCAAATGCATTTTTTTTAACTCGTAGTGGATGACACTGGATGTGAATACAGTTTTTCAGATATTAATTCATTCATTTAATTAATTCATTTTAGATTTTAAAAACTTGAAACTTATTTATAAAGAAACTGAAACTTATTTATAAAGAACTTGAAACTTATTTATAAAGAACTTGAAACTTATTTATAAAGAACTTGAAACTTATTTATAAAGGACTTCAGCAACATAGTGAAAAATAAATAGGAGTTGATTTAAATTTTTTTTTTTTTTTTTTTTTTTGTATACTACTTGTTTTTAGCTTATCGTCGTGATTGATAATACTGGATCAGAACAAGAGGTTGGATCCTTAAAATAAGCAAGTAATATAAAAAAAAATTTTTTTAAAGCCAATTCCTACTTTTTTTTTTTCACTCTATTGCAGAAAGTCTTTTATAAATAATTTTCATTCATTTTTTAAGTTTATCTAGCGCTATCTATGGGTAGATATATGCAACTTAAATATAAAAAAACTAAAATTAATGAATTAAATCTAATTACTAAATTAATATTTGAAAAAACTGTATTAACATCCAGTGTCATTCACTGCAAGTTTAAAAGAAAATGTATTTGAACTTGAGTGTATGAATAAAAAGTATTTTAGGAACGATTGAAAATTTGAACAAGATATATATAGGGAGAGTGTGAGCCAATAGAAGGAATTGAAAAAAGGACGATTTACTTGATGGGGCGCAGTTTGTTAAAACTACAAAAAAGGAGAAAAATTAAAAATGCAGAAAGAATTTTTAAAAAGAGAAATTAATAAATGATGCTTTTAAAATTATGATGCGATGAGAGCCAGTAAAATTTCACAGATAAAGTGCTAAAAAAGCACCAACAGATGCAAAGTTCTAAGAACATTCAATAGAGTTGCATTTATGAGAACTACTTTAAGAGTTGTTAGTATTTTAGGCTCGGACACACAAATAAACTCAAGTAATCTTCGACACAGACAAGAAGAAAAGAATGGACTGTATAAATTTAATCGTTCCTTTATTTAGGCAGCCATCTTATGCAGCCATCAAGCTCGAAGATGCACTGCCACACGACCATTCTCGTTGGTCGTAGTTGTTCAACTCATTTAGTTTATGCAGCCATCAAGCTCGAAGATGCACTGCTCACACAACCTTTCTCTTTGGTTGCAGAAGTTCAACTCCTTCTTACATTCTTTCTCTCTCTCCCGTCACCTCATCCCCTGCCAGACACCCCCACAGACAGGATGTTTTTCTGGACATAGGGCGTTGACCTCCCTAAGCAGGGGGACATGGGTTTCGACGTAACATACCGCCACCCATTGATATGTTTACTAAACATTCAATAATATACAATAAATCATTCTAACATACAAAATTAACAATTCTAAACATATAATAAGTCATTGAAAAAATGAATATATATATGTATACATTGTACTAAATTTAAACAAATTACAAACATAATACCATGAATATAAACAAAAGCACTCTAAAGGAAATTACTCTGGCATAGGCAAAACACACACTTTTGATACTGGTCTCTTAAAAATTCCACTCTGGGTTTTTATATTAAGCACTCTGATTTTATTATCAACACCATAATAAATATCAATTATTCTGCCTAGAGACCATTTGTAAGTAGGTAAATTATCATCAACCAATAGCACTAAATCACCAATGTTTACATTGTCTTTTTCAAAGACCCATTTATTTCTTTGTTGCAATTCACTTAAATAGCTACGGTGCCATTTTTTCCACACTAATTGAACTATTTTAGTTACCCTTTGCCACTTATTAAGATTATTATCTTTTAAATCAATTAAATTAGGCTCTAAAATAGCGTTCATTGATCGATTAATCAAAAATGGGCTGGAGTTAAACTTCGAAGTTATCACTATCAGTAGAAATTGGACTCAATGGTCTAGAATTCAAAATTGCTTCAGTTTGTATACACACAGTTAAAACTCCATAATTTAAACTAGCACCTTTAACTACTCTTCTAAAAGGGAAACTTAAATGATTTAATGGCCGCTTCCCAGAGACCACCAAAATTTGGGGCTCGAGGGGGAATAAATTTCCATTCAATACCTTCTTCACATAAATATGAAGATAACTTAATATCAGGATTAATAACTAACTCATGAAACTTTTGAATTTCTCTGTTCGCACCTACAAAATTCTTTGCATTATCAGAGTATAATTTAGCACATTTGCCTCTACGTGCAATAAATCTTTTTAAAGCAGCTATAAAGGATTCGGATGATAAATCAGAAACAATCTCAATATGCACTGCCTTAAATACAAAACAAACAAATAAACATACATACATTTTACACACAATACTCTTTCTTTGTTTACCAATTTTAACCAAAAATGGTCCACAGAAATCTACTCCTGAAACATTAAATGGATAATTCAAGGTAACTCTATCTTTTGGTAAACTACCCATTAGTTGTGTTGACACTATAGGTTTTACTTTAACAAATAACACATTTATGCACTATTTTTCTGCAAATAGATTTTCCACCTATAGGCAGAATTTCTCACGTACATGACACAAAAGAGCAGATAATCCTACATGAAAATATTTTATATGGTAATAAGAAATTAACATCTCAGTAAATGCATGATTTTTAGGCAAAATTATACGGTGTATTTTATCACAACTACATTCCGCATTACTCAAACGTCCACCTACTCTTAAGATTCCATCTAAATCTAAAAAGGGATTTAAAGATTTTAATTTACTCTTCGACATAAGTTTCTTATCTTTCAATAGACTTTTGAAAACTTTTCTTGTTGAATAGATTTTACTAGAAATATCTCAGCAATATTAATTTCTATCATGCATGAATAACTAAACAATAATAATATATATAAATTATCAATATAAATAAATTATCAATTGAATAATTTAATTTAAATGACAAACACCTGGTATTTTTAAGAAATCTAAATATGTAACTTAAATACTTAAACTTTTATATAATTATTACTTAAACTCAATAAATAGTTCATGAAATTTCAGTCACTTGTTTCATAAACAATTTGTTCTCACCAACACTGGATCACTCAGTTCAGAAAAGTTCTCGTCCTGTTTATCAAGGATCTGGATCGGTTGATCAGGATACTTTTCTCCAGCCAGGAACTCTGGTCTCACCTAATGTGGTATCACTGGAAATCAGATGACAATCGATGAATTGTAGCAACTCTGATGAGCACGAAAGTCTTTTAATCACTTGATTTCGAATCACTGCAATAAACTACTTAGATGTCTTAAGCTTCAAGGCACATTCACAAAAGTAGTTGATGAATTCTCAAAATTAAACGTTGAAGACCATTGAAGCATATTAAACACCAACTGTAACAGATGTTATACTCTCACACGAACAGTTGAGGTTCGGCAATGGCATTTGTTGTTCAGGGCATATTCCCTTACCAGCCACCTCTGTTTCTTGGACGGTCCCATAGTTGAACGACTCCTGTAGACTCCACCACATCCATATGATGGTTTACCATATCTGCTTCCTCTATCTCCTCCATAACGGAAACCATCTCCTCTGACTCCACGGTATTCTCCTCCTCCACAGTCTCCTCGTTTATCTCCACTGGAATAGCCACCATCTTTACTGCCACGGATGTCTCCATCACCACGGTCTCCTCGTTTAACTCCATCACCTCGGGATGGGTCCACTCTTATCTTTGAACCATTGATGGTAGCTCCATTCATGGTCTTTGAGGAACAATCAAATACTCGTAATTTCTCAGGCCAGTAAACGCCATGATGAGTTGCATGAGTAGCATCTGGTACTTTTTCCTCAATTATTTTCTCGCATGTAGAATTTTCACTATTACCTGTTAATTCCAATTTCTCAAACCCTTCTACTGGCCAAATTTTTCTCAATGGAAAATCAACTTTATCTGTGGATAGTCCACAATGTTCTCTATTTACATTTCCTGTGGTGCTGCACCCAGACACCACAAAGCCAAACACAGTATTCTGAAGAATAAGATTTGAATTTTCTATATCACTCTCCTCAACATCATTTTCTTTCACAGAAGTACGTGGTTGATTAGAAATCATAGGCTTTACAGGTAATGCAGGCTTAGAAGGAACTACAGGTTTTACACTGCGAGACTCAATAGATTTAGGTTTCTCTTTACTTGCTTCTAATACAGATGATGTTGTTGAAGGAATATGAGAGGTTCGAGTTTGGTGGCGAGAAGTGTTGCTGTTTGAATCACTTGATTTCTTGGATTCGTTCAAATTCTCTTTTGTACTGACTTTGTTAGAAACACCTTTTCTGGAACATTGTCAGTTTTTGCACTGTTTTGCTGTGCAGAAGTATTTGACGCAAAATAACTTGAATTATAAACATTGGAAAATGGTCGGGGAGTAAGATTACACACGTTTGATGTTGGCTTCACAACTGATAATGAAGTAACATTTTTCTTATTAGAAGTTGAAGAATCTAAACTATTGGGCCATGACTCATCTTCAGTTGAGGAAGACAAAGAGTCATCACTCACTCCTTTATTATAGCTAATTTGGGAAGTTTTAGCTGAATCCCTTTTCCATTTTCAAGTTCCAACTCTTTTTCAAGTTTGGCCAAATGAATTTTTCTATCTCTAATTTTATTTCACTTTCTCGTTTGTCCCTCTCGAATTTTTCTTTCTTCACTTTTCTCTAATTTTATTTCACTTTTCGTTTGTCCCTCTCGAATTTTTCTTTCTCTAATTCTAATTTAATTTCACTTTCTCGTTTTTCTTTTCCCTCCTTTCTTCTAAAACATCATCCACAAGATTGCGCACTATTTCAATCCTGCTTCTATAGACATGACTGGATTTGATTAGGTTGATCAAATCTATTTTTCTAGCATTGACTGGAATGGTTAAGCCCATCTCTTCCGCTACCTCTTTTAGCTCATCCTTCTTTAGATTTAAAGAAACAGACATTGTTTATTCACTTAAATTCACTAAAACAATGCACTGCAGAACTTAACAAACCTGTCAAACTAAACACTCTAATTCAACACCTTAATTAACCTAAATTTTAATTCAACTAATTAGGCAATATCCACAATATATCAATGGATCATATATACTAAATCAAGCTAAATGTCCAACACATTAGAATTATTAAACTTCACCTACCGAACTCATGGTAGAATACAGCCAACGATTCGTGGAAATCCAATGGATCACTCTATCTCAATGCTCAACTAATCCGTCTCCGGGAGACTGGACCAAAATGTTCGATAGCTCAGTCACACAAAAATAAACTCAAATAATCTTCGACACAGACACGAAGAAAAGAATGGACTGTATAAATTTAATCTCCTTTATTTAGGCAGCCATCAAGCTCGAAGATGGACTGCCACACACAACCTTTCTCGTTGGTTACACTTATTGAACTCTTTTATTTATGCAGCCATCAAGCTCGAAGATGACTGCCACACGACCACTCCTTTAGTTTATGCAGCATCAGCTCGAAGATGCACTGCTCACACAACCTTTCTCTTTGGTTGCAGAAGTTCAACTCCCTTCTTACATTCTTTCTCTCTCTCCCGTCAGCTCACCCCCTGCCAGACACCCCCACAGACAGGATGTTTTTCTGGACATAGGGCGTTGACCTCCCTAAGCAGGGGGAAAATTAAAAATGGTTTGGAGCGAAATTTCCGAAAAACTCGAATTTAGGTCAAATGTTGAGTAAATTATCGAAAGAAAAAAAAAAAATAAATAAAAAGTAGCTACATTGTAAATTTAGAAACAAGCCATTTTGAATATACGAAAGATGTTCGTTAAAAATGGAGAAAGAATTTTTAAAAGAGAAATTAAAAAATGATGCTCTTAAAATTGCAGTACCATTAGAAGATGATAGCTTATTGGAACTTTTTCAATTCCTTCTATTAGCTCACACTCTCCCCTATATATATATCTTGTTCAAAATTTCAGTCGTTCATAAATACTTTTTATTCATCCACTCAAGTTCAAATACATTTTTTTGAACTTGTAGTGGATAAATACACTTGATGTTAAGACAGTTTTTTCAAATATTAATTCAGTAATTAAATTTAATTAATTAATTATATTTTTTTAGATATAAATTACATACATCTACCAATAGATGGCACCAGATAAATTTTAAAAAAATGAATGAAAATTATTTATAAAAGTCTTTCTGCAATAGAGTGAAAAAAAAAGTAGGAATTGACTTAATTTTTTTTTTTTTTTTTTTTTTATATATTACTTGTTTATTTCGTTGTATTCTAGTCAGTATACAAAAAGATTAGTTCCTGCGAAGTATAATATCATTTAATTTAAGAAGAATTTATATGAAGAATTTAAAAATTATTTATTTATAAATTAATTATTTTATTTACGAAGAATTTATAAATAAAACCTCAAAAATACTTTTTGATGCTCACATTTGATCCCAAATTCTTTTTAAGAAAGATACTTTTATTGCAAATCCAGTTCCCCTCGTGGTGGAAAACGTGCTCTCAAAAACTGCAATCTAATCTTATCCTTAAATCATTTGGAGTCATCTCCCGAATGGCAAAACCTTCTGTTGGAAGGATTGATAAACTCGCGGATAAGTTTAAAATTTAAAGCATTTTATCAGCGTCAAAAACAGTTTGCATAAAAAGAAAAATGAAATGACTTACTGTTACGTGTTTGTTTTTTTGTTTGTTTTTTTTATCTTTGATAAATTATAAACTGTTGAATCGTGTACAAATACTATCGCATACTAGTGTGCCTAAAAAGTAAGACCAATTATTTTTTTCAAAAACTCTTCATTTATTCTTCCAAGTTTATTTCATCGACTTCAAAGTAATCCCCTCCGGACACAATGCACATATGCCACCTTTTTTTCCAAACCTCAATACATGCTAAAAAGTCATCGGCATGGGATAGGGTTTCATTTTTGGCAAAAACAGTCACGAAAAATCAATGCAGTGTGAGCTTGCGCATTCAGTGTTTCGGGTACCCATCGAGATTTGACGCGTTTGAGGCCCAAAGTGGAATTGACCTATCCAGCATCATCAGCAAGGTATCTAATTGTAAATCGATGGTTTGCAAGCACCAAAGCTTTAATGTTTTGGACATGAGCTTCGTCGGTTCAGCTGGATGGTTGACCAGAGTACTCTTCGTCTTCAACTCGTTCTCTGCCTTCTTTGAACTGTTTATGCCACTTGTAAACATTTCTTTCTGATACAGGAATGTTCGCCGAATGCCTTCTGCAACATTGTATACGTTTCCGCAAACAAAATTTAACGCAAGATCTTTGCTCAATGAATTCAGACATTTCAAAAATCGCCAGGATCAGTTTTAGCGTTTTACAAAGCCAAGCGTAAGTCAAGCACTAATGAATATTTTGATGTCAAAGTTCACACGGATGTCAAAGACATTTCCAGTAACCTAAAAAGAGGAAAAAAAATTGAAATTCCATAAGCCCCGGGAATTTTCAATTGAAAATTGTTCTGACTTTTTGGACACAGTAGCAATTTTTTATGAATGCTGCCGATTCGGGAGATGGGGTGCAGATCTTGTGTAGTGCGTATTCAGGAGGAGGGGGACGAGACACTCCCTTTTCAGTGCATGGGGCCAGAAAAAAATGTAGACGCAGCTTAGCAGGCCTGTCATGAATCCGTGTGGTGCATCGTGAGCAACGTTGAATTTCCTATGCGTCTCTTTTTCCAGTCCCAGTCACTCCGAAATGTCGAAATGTTTGTAAACAATAATGGCAGCCTATAGAAATGAATTTGAAAAATGAAAAAAAAAACTGCTTTCTGCTTTAAATATTTCGAATTATATTTGATAGAACAAGAAAATTGCAAACCATTTTCTATTTAAAAGGGAGAATAGTTCCGCTTTCCAATAGTACTGGGCCCACAGTACTTTCCGCAGTACTGGACACCCAGCTCGCGACCCAGTACGAATGCGCATCCTGTGCTTTCTGAAACGAGAAAACTCGGTGGCGATTGTGACAATGTACGTAAAGCGTCTCATATCAATAGTTAGGCTTCAGAGTTACCAGGATATTACATGCAAATGAGGGACAGTGATCCCTTGTATCCTCCAGGAGGTCAAGGTCATCGACCGTCGGTGATTTTTAGGGCCTACAGGCAAAAAAATAAATAAATAAATAAAAATAAAACATGAAATTATATCGCACTCAATTAGTAAAGAAAATCTTTATTATTCATCTATGACAATGGTCTCCAAAGTACGGCCTGCGGGCTAAATCCGGCCCGCCAGTGTCATCCATCCGGCCAGCGACAGCGAATAGCTTATTGTTGCTGTAATAAGTTGGATAAAAAAACACAGAATGATAATAACTCGGTTTATTGACTTGCTAGGTAAAGCTTAATGACAAGCATAATACGCGGAAAATTTAGCTTAAGTATAACAACTATCTGGAAATTATAGATAATGGCAGAAAAATTAAAACGGTTTTGAACCTTGGTACTACTGGAATAAATAGTATAACCCCAAGGCTGGAAAGTTTGGAGACCCCCTGATCTATGACATCCAAAAAGGGTTTAATATTTAAAAAGAAAAACACCAACAATAAAATAAAAATTTAACAATAAAATAGAGATTTTTTTTATAAAACAATATAAATATTTAAAATAATATTTTTTATTTAAACAACATAATAGGATTTTTTAAAAACATAATAAACACTTAATAATAAGATGAATGCTTTGATGACTATGAAAGCTTTTAAGAATTTCAGAAAATTATCTTATAATGCGGCATTTCATGTTCATTTTATATGCTGCTTATTTGTGTTTAAAAAAAAAATTCTTTCTGCTATGGCATTTCATAGTTTTTATTCAGAAATGACTGGCTTAAAAAAACGATAGTTTAATACTACATTATTCTAATACCTGATGCAAATGATGTTTTGTGTCTTTTACCCCACTACATGAAAAAGAGAGACGCCATTTCTCAGGTGCTTTAAACTTGTCAGAAATCAATAAACTTCTCATCGTATGTTGCATCGAAAGGTTAGGGGTGAAATAAGTTAAATATAGAATAGTCGATTTCCCGAATCTTTTACAGAGTGGATATTCTCATCAGTAGATCAAAGTGCACGCGCAGGAGTTTAGAAATAAGGCACAGCTCAGACGATCGCAGAGGTTTCAATAATTTCTGGAACACGTTTAAACATGAAAAAAAAAAAAAAACCCTCAAATGAAATCCTCATTTAAATTTCAACTGGACCCATGGTGAACCCATGCTTTGTATGACATTTTTAAACTAACTCTGTATTTCGGAATAAAACGAGAGTGAAAAACTATAACGATTGATATCGAGCACCCCACGCTTTTAGAACAGTGACATTCATTTTCTCGTCAGTCATTTTATTCTTACGTTAACAATTATTTCTTACTTTTTAGTTTGATTCACTCTAGAAGCGTGTTTAGCGTGTTTTTAAACTATAATTTATTTTTAAAAAGGAAAATTTGAAAGAAAAGAAAACATATTCTAGGTTAAAGCATCAGTACAGAATCTGCAATGGACTTTTACATATCAAATCATTTTAATTGCCAACTATAAACTTGATTTTTAAAATTATGTTCATTAAAGTAAATAAGGTCATGTGCTATTCATTCGTTCTAATAAAGTCTGAACCATAACTTTTTTTTTTTTTTTTTTTTTGGAATAAAATAGTTTTTATTGTTGAATACAGACGCGAACTTACAAATGTTTTTTTTTTTTTTTTTTTTTTTTTTTTTTTTGTTGTTTTTTTTTTTTTTTTTTTTTTTTTTTTTATTTCAGAAAGAACTGAATTGTTTTTAATCAATGAGGATAAATTGGGTTGACATTAATTCAGCTGCACTGCATCATTATTCCTAATGATGTGTGACTAAAATAAAACAATTTCTGTTCCTTTAATTGTGGAATAGGGAAATTATACTCAATAAAATAATTTATTTTTTAAAAATAAGTTTTAACTTAAGTTTATAATTTAAAAATATATACCAATCATAAATAATAGCATAATTTATTGAGGTTAACATAATTCATTAAGTAATAATAATGGTTGAGGCATTCAAAAATAATCATGAAAATATTTTTTTGGTAGCCTATTAAAATAAATTCAAAATTGTTTTACTTGTCATTTTTAAAAACAATGTTTTTTAAAATTATATATAAGATTAAAAAATCATTAGCAAAATCTCATAAAGTGACGTTTGACGCTCAAAATGTTTCCAAGGACTTTGCGCGTAGGACGTCGCCTTCACAACTGACTGTCTGAATGAATTCCAATCTAGAAATACTAGTGTGCCCAAAAAGTAGACAAACAGTCTCCAAAGTAGTCTCTAAAAGTCTCTAAAGTAGTCCCAAAAAGTAGACAACAGCAAGGTACAAAACGACGGTTTGCAAACACCCAATCTTTAATTTTTGGATGTGAGTTTCGTCGGCTGAGGTTGGTGTTAGACCAGAGGCTCTTCGTCTTTCAACGCGTTCTCTGCCTTCTTTGAACTGTTTATACCACTTCTAAACATTCCTTTCCGATATTGGAATGCTCACCGAATGCCTTCTGCAACATTCTATACGTTTCCGCAAGCAAAATTGAATGCAAGTTCTTTGCACAATTCATTCAGACATTTCAAAAATCGCCGGAATCAGTTTAGCGTCTCACAAAGCCAAGCGTAACTCGAACACTAATGAATATTTTGATGTCGAATTTCACACAGATGTCAAGGACAGTGCCAGCAACCTAAAAAAAAAAATTTAATTCCATTAGCCCTGGGAATTTTAAATTGAAAAGTGGTTTTACTTTTTTAGACACAGTAGTATATCATTGTGTTGAAGCCACAGTTCAAATAAATATTCCTTTTGTCAATGTGTTAAAAAAATTTTTTTTTTTAATTACCTTATTATTCATCACATTCATTTCCAACTGTTGTATTGACAGTTCATTTCAAAATGGAACACAATTGGCAACGCTCGATTTTAAAAGCAATATTTGTATTTCATTGCAAAACAGTGGCAACACTCCACGGAAAATTTTCGACACTTCTTCAATTGTATTTTTTAAGAAAATAAAAATATTTATTACTTTTAAATACATCGCAATATGTTTTAATTTCTCTCCTAAATTTTTGAGCTGCCTGGTGGCCAGGTGGCTAGAGCTCTGGCCTTTGGTATCCCTGGCTTCAGGTTCGAATTCTGGCTGTGGCATTTTTAATCTATCGCATTAGACTGATTGTGGTGTGGTAAATTATAGTATTTGGCACAATTGTAAAAGCGATATTTGCACATTTTAAGCAAAAAGAAACAGAGTTTATCTAATGTTGAAAACATTTTTAAGAGTTTTCACAGGCTTTAAATTTTTTTTTTTAATGAAATTCTAATCGCATACCATGGGCTAATGGTATTATTTGCCAATCTGATTTAGACTAAAAATTAAAGGTATTGCGATTTAATGTGTTGCCTTAAGGCAAAAACGAAAGGAGAGAAAAAAGTATGAAGAAGAAAATAGCATCGTAATTATTGATTGATATCGATTGTTGTTTAAATTGCTTGACTCATTAACTGTAATAAAATAGAATTGCTTTAGGTTTCGAAAAAGTGAAAGGGGTTGCGAAACCATAGAGGTTAAAGAAAGAGTTTTTTCGAAATGTTGAGATATAATCTCTTTTTTTTTTTTTTTTTTTTTTTTTTAAAGATGTCTGAAACAATTGGATTAAAGGGACAATTTGCAGATAGCATTTACTATTTAGGATAATTTTATGATCATTATATGAAAATAAAGGTAAGGGGAAAAGTATCGATATAAAAGAAACCCTATACTTCTGCGCCCAAAAAGTAAGACCAATTTTTTTCAAAAACTCTTTATTTATTCTTCAAAATTTATTTTTGTCGCCTTCAAAGTCATCCCCCTCGGACACAACGCACTTATGCCAACTTTTTTCAAATTTTTGCATGCTAAAAAGTCATCTGCAGGGATGGCCTTCAAGGCCTTCTTGCCTTCTTTGAACTGTTTTTACCACTTCTATGCATTTCTTTCCGATATAGAAATGCTCACCGAATGCCTTCTGCAACATTCCATACGTTTCCGCAGACAAAAATTAAAGCAAGTTCTTTGCTCAATGAATTCAGACATTTCAAAAATCGCCGGAATCAGTTTCAGCGTCTCGTAATCTCTGGTTTTAACGTAACGTAATCTATCGATCCTGTCCTGGTGATTTCCGTGTCAATTATTCTATGATTTTAAAATATATTAATATTCCCGAGAGAAATTATTTCTGTGGCATCATCATCAGCAGTTTGTGGCGTTGCACCATAAGCTGAAAGGAGGGGGAGGGTGACATCGTACGAATACTATCACTTTGAAAAAATGAACACCGTCACCCGTCTAATTCGAAAATGAAAGAAACGCTGAAAAGGTATTGGATGACGAACGAGATGCGGCAGACAGCGAGGTTCCAAAAAAAGCATATTTCTTCTGATTAAAGCAACAGATAAGACGTAAACGGATCCTGCTATTGCCAATGCTGATGGCAATAGAGTTGTTTTGTATAAATGAAACAATAACAATAGCCTTTCCAGAAAAAGAAGTAAATTTGGGTGTTCAAAACGCTTTTGTTCAGCATTTGTGGGGTTTGCAACGAGGAGGCAACACTTCATAACTCTAACTTTACTAGCGGCGATTCGGGGAAGATTTCTGTGTGTTCATTAAGGTGTAGGAGCCATTTAGTGGAACAATGCGCAGTGGAAAAAGTTTAACTTGAAATTCGAACAATAACTATAGTTTAAATGTCTGTTTGCAATCGTAAATGTTCAAATCACATGTCTGAAATATTTCCCTGTGCTCGCGACGGCATTTCATGTACAGTGGAAATAACAACAAAGAAAGCCTAACTAAAGCCAATATTTATCTAACAACTAAATGAAAAAATGTAAATAGTTGGTATTTTGCAATAGGTTTTATAATTTAAAAATTATAAATTTGAAAGTGTGTTTTTTTTTATTCTAAATTTATTAGATTTTCTATACGACTGTGTCCAAAAAGTAAGACCAAATTTGAATTTAAAATTACCAGGGCTTATGGAATTTCAATTTCTTTTTTCATGTTTAGGTTGTTGGCCCAAAAAGAAAAAAAGCTGTACTTGACATCTGTATGAAGTTTGTCGTCAAACTATTCATTAATGATTGAGTAAACGCTTGGCTTTGTGAGAAGCTAAAACTGATTTCGGCGATTTCTAAAATGTCTGAATTCATTGAGCAAAGAACTTACATTATATTTTTGTTTGCAGAAACGTATAGAATGTTGCAGAAGGATCGGAAAGAAATGTTTACAAGTGGTAAAAACAGTTCAAACAAGGCAGAGAACGCGTTGAAGACGAAGAGTCCCCTGGACAACCATCAACCTCAACCGACGAAGCTCACGTCCAAAATTTAAAGATTGGGCTCTTGCAAACCGTCTATTTACAATTAGAGATCTTGCTAATGATGTTGGAATTTCAAAAGGATTGGTCTATTTCATTTTGGGCCTCAGATGCGTCAAATCTCGAATGGTACCGAAAACACTGAATGCGCCATCTCACACTGCATTGATTCTTCGTGACTTTTTCCCAAAAATGAATCCCATATCATTCTACAACCAACGTATTCCCATCGTGCGACTTCTGGCTATTCCCCTAAACTCAAAAGACCACTCCAGGGACGACGTTTTGAGTCGATTGAAGAGATTCAACGTGAATCGGGAGCGTTTTGAAGGCGCTTTGTTTTTCCTTTTTTGGGCACAGTAGTATAATGAGCAATCGAAAATCACGAAGAAGAAAATCACGAAGAAAATCTTAATTTTGTAATAAAATGAATGTTTTATTATATTGCATTTTGGAACAATAGAAATAATAGATTGAAAAAAACTAAAGAAAAGGGAGGAACGGATAGTGCGTGACTTTTCTCATGCAGTTATATCGAATCCCGTTTTAAATCTTCATCCACGCATTTCGCCAATAAAAATTCTTAAGTAAGATATATAGATTATAATAGGTTTACACTAGGACAAAATACATAGATTATAGCTTCTAGATTGTTATGTAAGGAAAATATGCTCCATTTTTTACCGATATATAAATTAAGGTATTTAAAGTGCAAAGACTTTATTTTTTCCTTTTTTAGGAGAAAAAAAAAAAAAGGGTTAAGGATCTCTTTGATAATAAACGAAAAGTCCTAAATTTTGATGACACAATTTTTTACCTTTATCATTCATTATTTCATTTCTTAAAAAAAAAAAATTATTTCTTTTGTTTTGTTTCAGTCAACGTCATTTGTAAGACAAAGAATCTGAGCTTTTCAATTTCTAATTGCATAATAGAGCTATCAAACTATCTACATAGTTTCCGTAATTAAGAGGATGATAATCTATAAACTTTCCATCCTTTATATTCCAAGTGGAAAAAATCGATTTAACGATTTGTAAATTTTTGAAAATAGAGAGAAACACATGTTCTGGAATTTTGCTTGATTTAAGGAATAAAGGTTTTTTTTTTTCAATTCCTTCCATTAGCTCACACTCTCCCTATATATATCTTGTTCAAATTTTCAATCGCTTATAAAACACTTTTCATTCATCCACTCGAGTTCAAATACATTTTTTTTTTTTTAACTTGCAGTGGATGACACTGAATATCAATACAGTTTTTTTCAAATATTAATTCATTCATTAAATTTAATTAATTTTAGTTTTATATGGGAGAAAAAAATGTCTCTTATATAAGATATTTAGCAGGATATAAACGTAGGAGTAAATACCGTCTGTGGCGAAGCGTGTAGACCTCTGCAAAAATTTTTTTTTCAGATTCTTTTTTTTCATTCTGGGTTCTAGTCTGAGTCAAGGAGCAAAATGGAAAATTGCAAGAAAATTCGCTTTCTATTTTGCCACTTAATAGTGTGATTCTGCCATATATATATATACATATTTATATTAATTGTAATTAATTTAATAAAAAAGTAACTAAAATAAAATTTTTCTTTGTTGACCTAAGTAGGAATTGACTTTAAAAAAATTTTTTTTTTATTATAATACTTGTTTTTCTTTCTGATGATGTTCTTGAGTTGAGTTGAGTTGTGTGTGCGCTTGGTGAGATCATTATCGTAGAAAGAAGGGGGAAAAAAAGGAGGATACTTTTTAGCCACACCAATTTAGAGTACGCCGACCGCAGGTGCGGTCACATGAGCAAGTTAATGTCGTTAGTAATTTCGTCCTTATGAATTTTAATTTTAATCCTAGGAAATGCAAAATATTAATTAATATTTTCAACTATGGTTAAGAATCGATAAAAATTTTTCTTTGATGTGGTTCAAACACAATTTTCAATAGCAATATGTATGTAACGAAGGATCAAATGTTGAAAATATATCATTTAAAATTAAGAACAATTATTTTATACATTAAGAACAATTATTTTATGTTTACATTTTTATTTTTGTTACATTAAGCTTCTTTTTTTTTTTTTTTTTTTTTTTTTGATTTATAAACAATAAAAAAAAAATTAATATAATTTAACTAATATCAAAAATATTTTCTGTTTAAAATTTTGATCATTAATATTGTAATTTAATAACAGATACATATCATCATCATCATCATTAGTGGCAACAGCTCTTGAAAAATCTGAACTGCTTTAAGACTTTTTAGAAATAATACATAGAGAACATTAAATTAAATTCAGACAATATTCCGGGTTTTTTTGGGGTTCCCCCTCCCTTTTTTTATCAGTATCCCAACTTTGCTAACTTTTACAAAATAAACAAATTTTTCTTAAATTTATTTGTTCAGTGAAAGTTATATTTTATTGTGTAATGCACTCTTATCGCAAGTTGTTCAAGTGATGCAATCTTGATTTAACCGTTCACAACAAGTTGAGCAACTCCGCATGACGAGGTTTTCTGACGATAACATGAACACAAATTTTGTTTCGGTACCTACTGCACGAGTGACCATCTGTTAGAATTCGCAGGGATCGAACAAGAGTTCTCTTGCACCCCCATTTCAGAGAAATTCCAGAGTGATAAACACATATTTGTCACCCTTCCGCCAAACTATCAAACAGAGAAAGTAAAAAGATCATCAATCCCCCTTGAAAAGAAGGAAAAAAAACACATAATATTTAATGAAAGTAGAAAAGAAGATGGATATATAATACATAAATATTTATTTCTTTTAATTTGTCTCGGACCGGTAAATTAAAATTTATCCGCGGACCGGATAGGACCTTCTGGCGGGCCGGATTTAGCCCGCGGGCTCACAGTTTGCCCATCCCTGTCCTTTGGCGTCCTCTTACCACTACCAGATTGTCTTTTTTGTTCCCTAATAACAGAAAAAAAAAATTAGATCTTGGAGTTCTGTGACATTTTAAGAAAAAAAGCATCCCCCTCCCATTTTGCAAAACGATTCTTCCAGCACGAGTCACAAGTAGATTTTCGTGCAACTTTGTTGTTGCCCGATTTTTTTTGCAACGTCTTGAGCAAACAAGCGATTTACGTCGAGACCTTGAGTCTTTCCTCGGAGTTTGAACTCTCTCTCTGTTCCTTCGAATTGATTCGGAATTAAATGTTGTATCTAAATATAACGTTTCATGCAGATAAGATTAAGTTCTGGGTCCAATATTCAACCTTTCGAACTTGCTGTTACAACCAGGAGCAATCCCAAGTCCAATTGAAAACAACTCACGAGTAGGGCGAAATTCCTGTCCATGACATAATTTATTTAAACAACTTGAGAGATAAGCCTTTCTTCTTTCTGTATGAAACATCATCTCGATACGTTCTAACGGTTGCTGAGGCTAAGGTAATGCATTTGTAGTGTGGTTGGCATTTTTTAAAGCAGTTTTAGTTGAAAGTGTCCAATTAGTTTATTGCAAAAATGCATAAAACTGTGAACTCGTGGGTTTTTTATTTTTTTTTATTATTGACTTAACATACATACGCATATATATACAAATTGTATATATTGCGATTGCCCTTATTTGAGTCGTTTTATTTGGAAATGCCCATTTATTCATATATTGCAGGAACGCACAATGTGGGCTGCGAACCGAGTGTGGTTTGTGGTATCCCTTTTTTTTCTTGAGTCCGCGTTGTTATGAGTCATTAGTATTACAAGTTATTATTTTTGCTTTAAAAATCATACCAGAGTTTATGTGTCCAGACTTTCTAAGTTTGACGAAAGATCAAAGCATGGAAACGATTGTTGTTAAGGGTCTTATTAAGAAAAACGAAACGGAAGTGTTGATTTAATTATCCGTACCACGTTTTTATAAAAGATTAATATCCATTGCAACATGTTTCATTTAACATATATAGATCACAGTAATGAATGCATTTTTATTATCTCCCATGTAATTAACAAACTTAAAAATGGGAGGGCCTCATAAGTGGAATAGACTAGGGCCTCTTTTCATCTAAATCCGGCCCTGATCCTGTAGTTTGGCAAGGTAAAAAAACCACTCCATTCATCCTATGCAAATGAATATGCTGGTCTCAGAGGTAAATAAAAATAGAACTGGGGTGCCATTCAGTGACAGAGTCTCGAGCATTCGAAGTTTCGTCGAGCGCAGTTTGTTCAGCTGCAAAAACGTCTACTTTTGGGAAGGGCGCTGTGAATGACGAATCTATTTTCAAATATTTGTGAAACATCTCTGTTCAGAAAGGTTTTTTAGAGATCGGAATGGTTCATTGAACGGAATGAAAAAAATCGAATAAATATAGAAAAACAATCGTTTGGTAGCTATTAGAGTTCGAAATGGATAGCAAAAGACAACTTCTGTTGTTCTTGAATTTATCCATTAAAATTTAGACTGATTTTCAACTTTTTGGTGATTTAAAATAATAATTTATTTCATTAAATAAATAGGCTTTCTTAATTATTTTATTTTTAATTAATTTTCCCCCTGTTTAAACAAATGCATTCGGATGAATATTCCAAATTTAAAAACGCAATGACCGTTTATCTTTTTTCTTTGTAAAGTAGGCAGGTTATATTTTAAAACTCCCTTGCATTATTTTTTTATTATAAATACATAATATTGTATACCATACAATTCATGTCAAAAAGGGATATAATACTTATAACCCAATTCATTTTGATTACAAGTGCAATTTAAAAATATTTTGACCTCCTTTTTTTTTTTAAAGTTTATGTTTCATTGCATATTTTTTTCTAAAATTTTATAATTTTCCTTGTCATCAACTTCAAATATGAAGTCAATTCAAAATCATTAAAATTTTAATTTCGTCGTTCCATTTTTCTTTTAAAGTTATTATTATTTTTCAATTCCTTCTATTAGCTCACACTCTCCCTCTATATATCTTGTTCACATTTCAATCGTTCATAAAATACTTCAAATATTAATTAATTCATTCAATTTCATTAATTGATAAAAAATTTTTTTAGATTTAAGTTGCATATATCTACAAACAGATAAACTTAAAAAAACGAATGAGAATTATTTATAAAGGACTTTCTGCAATATAGTGAGAAAATAGTAGGAATTGACTTTCAAAAATTTTTTTTTTTTTTATATTACTTGTTTTTAAAGTTTATTAAAATTAGATACGAATGTACATGTCAAATTCAGTTAATTCTTCAAAAAAAAACCAAACAATTTCACAACAATAGTGCATGAAAGGGCAAGAATTCTAAACCACTACTTTATTTCATTCTGCGTCAATCATCATGAGTTCTTATCTTTGCAAAGTGAAATTTTCGCAAAGACGAACTGTAACTTGGAATGATAAGAGCGAATGGTTTAGAAACGTCACAGTTCCAATACTTCTTCCCGCATTCATTAACGAATTAAGTTCCTTTTAATTTTATTGCAATGGAAGTGGGAAATGTTCACAGATAAGGTTTTTCTTCGACTTTCTTTCTTTCTCGTCACTCTGGATTATCGGTTCAATTCGTTTCCCGAAAGATCGGCGTTCACCCTTTTGCAACTGAATTTATCTGTTTTGCGGAAGTAGGCCAGGGGTGGATTTGTTTTATTTTTATTTTATTTTATTTTGTAAGCACCCAGTGGCAGAGAAA
Source organism: Caerostris extrusa (assembly GCA_021605095.1). Classification (NCBI taxonomy): domain Eukaryota; kingdom Metazoa; phylum Arthropoda; class Arachnida; order Araneae; family Araneidae; genus Caerostris; species Caerostris extrusa. The sequence continues at coordinate 54,128 of BPLR01013965.1, forward strand.
ATTCTGGTGTGAATTGCAGAAACAAACACGTTTTGGACAAAACAGAGCGAATAGACTAGTTCAGATAATTGTGCAGTTCGACGTAAACGTCCCGCAAAGTGTTCATCATCCTTGAACTATTTTTCTTCACTTCCTACTATTAGTTCACACTCTTCCTCTATATATCTTGTTCACATTTTCAATCGTTCATAAAACATTTTTATCCATCCACTCGAGTTCAAATACATTTCTTTTTTTTAATTTGTAGTGGATGACACTGGATGTTAATACAGTTTAATTCAAATATTAATTCATTCATTCAATTAAATTGATTAATTTTAGTTTTTTTTTTTTTTAAATTTAAGTTGCATAGATGGCGCCAGATAAACTTTAAAAAATGAAAAAATTATTTATGAAGGACTTTCTGCAATAGAGTGAAAAAAAGTAGGAATTGACCTTTAGGAATTTTTTTTTTTTTTTTTATATTGCTTGTTTTTTAACAGGGTGCGCAGAAGATCTACCTCCCCGTGGTGCAGCTGGTAACACTTTTTAGTGGCTAAACGATCTACAACTTGGCATTATTGTTAGATTAATGAACTCTGTTTCAGCATGTTTTGTTGTATTATTTTTTTTCGTTGTTTTTTTTTTTAATTGCTGTAACTGCTCATAATCTGCCATTGGAAACATAAAAAAAATGTTTTTTAATAAGCACCCAGTGGCAGAGAAAATTCTAGTGTGAATTGCAGAAACAAACAAGTTTTGGACAAAACAGAGAGAATAGACTGGACCAGATAATTGTGCCGTAACGAAAACTTCCGCAAAAGTGTTCGTCCTTGAACTATTTTTCTTCTTCTTTTTTATTTTTTAATTTATATAGAATTTGAACTCTCGTCTTTTTTCGCTCCGTGACGTAATGAACAAAATGAATGACGCCGCAAGTATAGATAAAAATACTCATCGGTTTTCATCATCCGTACGCCTACGTTCAATTGGAAATCGGAGAAACGTGTTATGATAGCTTTTATCACCTTTCATTCAAAGGAAAAAAAAAAGAATGTTATCGATAAGCTGAAAAGTGAGCTTGACCAAAAAAAGTAAACAAGATTTTTTTCTTAAAAATCTACTTCAAAATTTATAATTGTAGGGTCGATTAAAACATTAAATTACAATTTTAAGAAAATAATTTTTTTTTCTCAAGTTTTTATTTTTAAAGAAGGTTGCGAATTTAAAAAAAAAAAAAAAAAAAAAAAAAAAAGGATGTTATCGATAAGATGAAAAATTAGCCTGACCAAAAAGTAAACAAGATTTTTTTTTTTTTTTTTTTAAAATCTACTTCAAAATTTATAGTTGTAAGGTCAATTCAGTCATACAGTTAATTTAATTACAATTTTTAGAAAATCAATTTTTTTTATTTTAAGTTTTTATTTTTAAGAAGAATTTATAAAAAAAAAAATGTTATCGATAAGCTGAAAAATTAGCCTGACCAAAAAGTAAACAAAATTTATAATTGTAAAAAGTACTTTAAAATTTATAATTGTAGGGTCCATTCAGTCATACAGTTATACAGTCATACAGTTTTTATTTTTAAAAAAAGGTTGCGAATTTAAAAAAAAAAAAAAAAAAGAATGTTAGCGATAAGATGAAAAATTAGCCTGACCAAAAAGTAAACAAGATTTTTTTTTTTTTTTTAAATCTACTTCAAAATTTATAGTTGTAGTGTCGATTTAGTCATCATACAGTTCATTAAATTACAATTTTAAGAAAATCCTTTTTTTTTTTTCTTTTCTAGTTTTTATTGTTAAAAAAAAGGTTGCGAATTTAAAAAAAAAAAAAAAAAATGTTATCGATAAGATGAAAAATTAGCCTGTCCAAAAAGTAAAGATTTTTATTGAAATCTACTTAAAAATTTATAGTTGTAGGGTCGATTAAGTCATTAAATTACAATTTTAAGAAAATCTTTTTTTCTTTCAAGTTTTTATTTTTAAGAAAATAATGCGAATTTTTAAACAAAAATGTCGACCAACTAATACATTCAAACGGTAACTAATTCACAACTTTATGAAAAGTACGTATTCAATAGAAACGACATTTTAGTCAATTGAAGAAAAATTTAATTCGAAACATAATTAAATAATTTCCATGAACTAATAAAATGTTTTTCATTTTTCAAAAGTGTTTTCTACGTGAAATGTTTATCTTTTTTTTTTTAAGCATAATCAATGATAATATTTTGACAGAAAAATGTCATCCTATATTCTTATTTCATAACTTACATTAAATATTGATCCACAATGGCATTAAATGAAAATTTCAATTTAAAATATGAATAAATTTTCTTTATAAAGTATTATATTCCCCACTTCAAAAGAGAAAAGTCATTTTCGAGCCTATTTTATCGGTCAAATGTCCACTTTAAAAGTATTTGACATTATTTTCAGATCAAAACAAACTTGTTTCTTAAGTTAGCACATTCAACTCTGAATTTCATTGTATTGTTTGGTGAATCAGAATGTGTTTTTTTCCTTCTGGTTGTTATGTTGTCAAAACAAACATTGTTACTAAGCAACATCATTCTATTTTTGAATTATTAAAATTTCATCAGATTAAAAATTTAGAAAATAAATCAAAAATATACTAATTTTGGAATTTAAAGGATGAAGTAGTTGAATCCATTCAACCAGGACCGGATTTTCCTATAAGCTAAATAGGCTTCAGCCTAGGGCCTCAAGATCAAGAGGGGCCTACATTCAAATTATTAGCAAAATTAGAGTGACACTATTCTAAAAACAGTAAACACTGAAACACTTTTTTATTTGAATTTTGTTTCTGTGTAAATGTTGTGTGTTATGTTTGATGAGTTACTGTTGCAAGGGTGCGGAGAATAAATGTCCAAATAAGTGTTCTCGACTTTTGTTTTATTTATTATCCGTGCCACAATTTTTATAAAGGTTAGTACTCATCACAACATGTTTCATTTAACATATTGATATCTATCACAGTAGTGAATGTACTTTATTATCTCTCATGTAATTTGTAAACTTAAGAATGGGAGGTGAATGGGCCTCACAAAAGTGGAATAGCCTATAGGGCCTCTTTTTATCTAAATCCGGCCCTACATTCAACCTACAATTTTAATTGTATTCATTCAGAATAAAGATAAGTAAAAATTAAATGTATTTGATCTTGTTCAAATTATTCGAATTATATTAATCTTCTATAGTTATAATATTATATTATAATTATATTATAATATAACTTTAGAAGATAAAGATGGACGAGGAGGTAATAACACAAGAAAATTATTATAACAGTCCTTTGTACAATTTTTCAAAATATGAAGGGAATTGTTTTACGGATTTTATAGGAAATTTAGTTTAGAAAAGTGAATCAAGAATTTCACTATGCAGGAACTCAACAAATTGAATAAAATTTGGAAGAAAAAAATTTATATTCCTAACATTTGAAAATTTGTTATTTCTGAAAGAATAAATCTACTTCAACAATACTTAATTCTTTTTACTGTTAGAACCGTTTTGGATCCACTTGGCATAAAGCTCGTAGCTGCAAATAATTTATTACTATTTGGAGAAGTGCTTTCACCGGCGGGTATAAACTCTTGAGCTGTGGGGAAAACGGGGTATTGGAACCGATTTCGTTACGTTCTTTCTGATGCAACTCATCGCGATTCTCTGCGCTTTTGCGCGGGTAGTGTAAACTTTTATGGTGTTTACGTTTACAAAAACAAGATACTTTCGATTTGCATTTAGACACTGAACAATTAATCTGTAAACAATTAAAACACATTTGGTTTTGTTTTACAAGCTCAACTCTCTCATTCACTGACATTTTTAAATAATTTGGACAATTAGAAATATGGTGATTTTTAGTACATAAAATACAATTTGAATCTTTTAAGCCCGAAACAAACACTTTTGACACAATTTTAGAATTTCTAAAATTAGTTTTACTTTTGTAAGTTACTTGTGCCTTCGTAAATTGACTTTCCACGCGATGCAACATAAATATCGCATTCTTCAGCTAATTTTACTGGGGGAACCAACTATCTGCTTGTCGTATACCTATGTGAGATGCAATTTCTCTATCTAACGTTTGAAATAACTTATCGGAAACTATTAATTGCTTTAATGTGTCAAAATCCGACACTTTCTTAATTTTTAAATAATATTCAAAATTAGTAGTTAACCGCGACGCAAACTGCACATACGATTCATTTAAGCGCTCAGCTTTTCTAAAATTTTCTAAGCATGCTTGTGGTGAAGGCTCATACTCTCGCAACACAACTGACTTAATTGTCTCATAGTTTTTATATCTTCATCACTTAAATAAGTTATTATATTAGAAGCTTTTTCTCCTAATAAATTTAACAGAATCTCAGCTTTACATATCTCAGGTACTTCTTTAATATTAAATGCGCGCTCTAAAGAATTAAAGAAAAACTCCACCCTTCCGGTCGAGTGGGGATTCTGACAGTTAAAGTTCTAACACTTTTTTTATTACTTGATCAATAGTATTTGGTTTGGCTTCACCTTCACACTTCTGATTTACTTTCATTTTTAATTTTTGCGAGTTCTAATTCATTTTTTTAACTCGTTCTAATTTTATTTTTTCCAGATCTATTTGCCGTTGCTCCTCATTTTACGATTGTCAATAATCGTGTTGGCAATGTCTTTAACCATGTCTGGTCTATTTTTAAACACATCACTTTGTTCAATTGCATCATATAAATCTGAAATTGTTAATTTTTCAGATACTATCAAATTTATTTCTGCGGCAATGAGTCGCAAATCTTCCTTTTTGGCACCTTTAAACATGTTTGCACCAAATATTAAATATATGGATTTCCACTTACTTCTTTTACAAAGCTTTTCACTTGACACAACACTATCCACAGGTCTGAGCCACTCTCCGGCTCGACGGACCAAAAATGTTCTCGTCAATAGCACTAACAGCACTCACACATGTTCTCTTTCACAAGCGGACTGTATCACACTCACACAATAAAAACCAAAGGTTTAAAACATAACAATCTCTTTATTTACACGACACAGGCACAGCCACTCGCAGCCGTGATGTTCTCTCTTGCCACTCTGGCGTTACACTGATCAGACTCACACTTATGCGCTCGCAGGCGCATGTGTACACACACTTTTTCGCCGCTAGGGGTATCCTTGCGCGTTGGCGCGAACAATATTATATATTTTTATAATTTATTATTATAGAAATTTATATTAATATTATATTATTAAACTACGACAATTATGTTGTTGTTGAAGGAAACTTCATGTTAAAATGAAAGTCAAACTATAACTTTTTTTCTTTTAAACTATAATTTTAATCAAAATCAATCCTATTTTTGCTTTATGCGAAGAAATTTAAACAAATATCTAATTCATTGTTGAAATTCTATTTTTAAATATCGATTTTACTATTGTTATTGTATTATGAAAATTGAAATCCGTTTTCCCCCATAAAAGTTTATTTATTCTCGAGATTGATAAGTACAAATGTATTGATAATGATAACGTATTTTTATTTTTCCATTTTGCTTTTCCAAATAACACATTTTTTATTTTGTTCTAAATAATATTTTCATTCCTACATTTCTTGTTTTAAAATCACTGTATAACAACAAAATTATGTTGTTTGTATTTCATTAATCTATATTTGATTAGTAATGGAATTCAATTTTTTATTTATTCATTTTTAACAAAAAGTTCTTGTAGTTTTTATGAAATAAATGGGTCGTTCTTTGGAATTTATTTTATTTTATTTACTTTTTAATAATTTAAACACTTGATTTTGAGTGTTTGTACCGAAATAATAATAACACACAATTTTTGCTGAGCGTTTGTTATTTTGCTGTAAAATTTGTATTTCGGCTTTAGTGAAAAATAAGTTTTATTTAAAGTTGAAAAAAATAAATTTCTGTTTAAATTTTTTTTTTTTATTTTATCCAAAATTTTGCTATAAATATTTAACACACCTTTATAACTTTTAACTCACGATTGCAATTAATTACTTTGGAACTTTACTTTGAAAAATTAATATAATAATGAAGAAAAAATGTACATCGCATTTTAAATGCTCTCACTTTAAAAGATTCGCTTATGCTGTTACTAGTATTTTATTCATTAAATAGTTTTATGACGACTTTTTTTTTTATGCCATATTCCATTCAATTATGAATAATTTCTCTTCAACACATTGCGAAGAATGAAATTGCACAAAGAAACCATCACGCAAATGAATTCTCATGGTGGAGTCATATTTGACAAGCATCTTACCTATCATTCTCACGTCAATTATATCAAAAAAATTCTACCCTCTTGTCATACCAACATTGATACTAAAATTCTTATCTATATGGTCTACTTGCGTCCCATTATAACATATGCCAGTCCAATATGGGAATCCGCTTGCAAGTCTAGAATCAAAGATATTCAAGCTCTTGAAAATAAAGTATTACGCATGGCAGTTGATGCACCGTGGTTTGTCAGAAATTAAGATATTCTTGCTGCTCTGGAAATTCCTTCAATTAAAAATTTTATCCACAAGCTCGCGACTCATTTTTATAATAATATTCTAATAATCCTAATACATCAATAATAAACGCCCGCGTACTTCACTGAACATTTTAACTAAATAATATTTGTATCAGCTCTCTCTCTCTCTATTTGTTATTTTATTTATCCTATATTTGTATTTAAATAATTTTTTTTTTTTTTTTTTTTTTTTTTTTACTTTTTCTGAGCAAGCCATATTTCTCTTACAATATCATCCTCAATGTAATCATCCAGATAGAAGTGCATGGCGGCTAATGCTGCCAATATACTCGTTAAAGTCAAATTGCGTTGTGTTATTTGTTTGTCCTATTTCCATGATTTAATACCGATCTTGTTCGATTAACCCAAGGGTCTCAAACGATATGGTTTTGCTCGATATCAATCGTTATAATTTTTCACTAGTTTCATTCCGAAATGCAGAGTTAGTTTAACAATGTCATACAAAGCACCCCACGCTTTTAGAACAGTCATTTTATTCTTATGTTAACAATTATTTTTACTTTTTAGTTCGATTAACTCTAAAAGCGAGTTTTTGGTTTTTTTAAACTATAATTTATTCTTCATCCTATCGCGAAGAATGAAATTACATAAAAAGCCATACTACAAATGAGTTCTTAATTGCGATCTCCCTGGATATCGGACTCCAAACAGCCAATATCCCAGCAACCCTGACGCGCTATCCAAACACTCGCGGATGCGCAAAAAGGGAAAAACAAAAGCCAAACTTGTTTTGACAAACCCCAACTTCTGATCCAATGGGCGCACGCCTCCGACGGGCAGAACGCGTGATGAAGTGGAAGAACCACGTGACCCTCGTACGATACTGCCACTACCCCTGCGACGTCACCCTTCGGAAGATGAATCAAGTTGTTGCTTTTTGCTCGATCAAGCGCGACAAACAGGTTGAAAAGGGATTTTCTGCAACGCGGTTGCGCAACACCCCTTGTTGACTCTGCGGCTTGTTCCAGAACCACCTAATAAATTCCATTACGTGTGGCACGTACACCCCGCGGTGAATGTCACCCTGGTCCAAGGAATATCGCGATTAGTTTTACGAAATACCGACTAGGAAATCTGTAACACGAAAAAATAAATACTGCTGAGGTGTCCGATAAAAATGTGATATCTCCCATAATCCACGAACGAGTCTGTCCCGGAATCCTATAGCAATAGAGTTCTATTTTTATATACTCTTATACCAGGGATGGGCAAACTTTTTTTCCGTCGCGGGCCAAAAATCGGAAAAAAAAAAAAAAAAAAAAAAAAAAAAAGTTTGGCGGGCCAAGAAAACTTTTTCTAAAATCTGTCTGCTCATCTGTCAGTTTACTTCTGAAATAATTCTTCCTAAGGTTCATAGTTGAAAAGACTTGATATAAGATGAAGCAAACATAGCACTGATTTTCTGGGCGTGAGATATTAAATTTGGGAAATCTACTTTCAATCATGATTTGTGAAACTCTACCAATCTACAGCTATAACTAACAAAGAACTTCCGTTTTTAACACTTTACCGATCGAAAGTTGTCTCTACTTTGCTATTTCCGTCGATTTATGTTTTTGTAGAACAGAAATAGAGAAAGTAAAAGATCATCAGTCCTTAATATATAATATATAAATATATATTTCTTTTAATTTGTCTCGGATAGGCAAAATAAAATTCTATCCGCGGGCCGGATACAACCTTCCCGCGGGCCGTAGTTTGACCATGCCTGCTTTATACCAAAATGAACAAAACGTTTTCAGGTTGTAAGCAGCGTATTTGATTCCACGATGATATTAAAAATTTATGTTATATATTTAAGGACATCAGAAAGAATACCAATTAGGTGGCAGGCAGAAAAGAAAAGTGCCGCCGATTTGGCGCGTCGTTTCATTTAATTCGTTCAGCTCCTTTTCATCGTTTACGCTGCCTGATGGTTAAATGGCAAGCGCTCTGGCCATTGGTACCATAGGCTTCATGTTCGAATCTTGGCGGTGGTATGGATGTTTGTTGATGGTTCATAATCCACGTTAAACTGTGGGTCCCGGTCTAATTAGCCTAAAGTGTGCACAAGATGACCATAGAGCGACAAACCAAATCATCGTCTACGATTGTTCTATGCCTTTCTTTATAGTTCGTTTTTCTCTCGCTCAACATTTTTCAATTTTCTTCAGCTGTCATGTTTCAATTTTAGAGTTCGCACTTAATGTACAGTTACAGAGATGCACAAACATATTAAAAAGCTTATGTTATAAATGTAAGTTACTGAAAACCGGAAAAAGGCACGCATTATGAAAAATAGAGTAGGAAGAAAAGAAATCATTGAATTCTAAACATCAAAACAAATTCAATACACAACATATTTAAATCTTATGTTTTTGTTTTTCTAGGGAAAATGTCCTGTAATACTATTTTGTTGTCTTTCAAAATTTCCTTCAGAAAATAGAATACCTTCGCAAATTTCAGTGTATTTCAATTCCTTCTATTAGCTCCCACTCTCCCTATATATATCTTGCTCACATTTTCAATCGTTCATAAAATACTTTTTATTCATCCACTCACGTTCAAATACATTTTTTTTTTAACTTGTAGTGGATAACACTGGATAATAAATACAATTTTTTTTCAAAATATTCATTCAGTAATTTAATTTAATTCATTCATTTTAGTTTTATTTAGATTTAAGTTGTATGTATCTACCAATAGAGGGCGCCAGATGAACTTAAAAAAATGAACGAAAATTATTATAAAGAACTTTCTGAAATATAGTGAAAAAAAAGGAGGAATTAAAAAAAAAATTTTTTTTTTTTTTTTTATATTACTTGTTTATGTTAGATGGGTGTGAAAATGTGTTTGTTAAAAGCGATCCTAAAAAAAAAAAGGAAATAAAACCGAGAGAAATTAGGGGGAAAAATGAAAATGGAAAGGTTGTCCTTCTGAGTCACTGCATGACACGAATTATGCCGAACGGAATTTCGCTTTGCTTGCTCTTCCACAGAGACGACGTCACAGCAGAGAGTGGCTGCTTTGTTACAAACATCTGCATGTTGTTTACACAAATATCTGTTTAGCTGTTTGTGACCCATAATCCGCTAAACCTCTACTCTTTTTTAAAACAAATCCATTACTATTTCTAAATTATTTTTGATTAATGTTAATATTAAAAGGAAAAAAAAAAAATTTAAAATGTTTCTCTTCTTTTCTCCTCCCTTTTCTTACGGCCTGGTGGCCAAGTGACTAGCGCTCTGACCTTTGGTATCCCAGGCTTCAGGTTCGAATCCTGGTGGTGGCATGGATGTTTGTGAGTGGTTCGGAATCCACGTTAAACTGTAGGTCCTGGTCTATCTAGCACTAAGTGTGCACAAGATCACCGTAGAGCGACAAACCAAACCTCTCTTTTCTTTGATTTAGGAAAATAAATTATTACTGTGCCCAAAGAGTAAGATACATTTTTTTCAAAAACTCTTAATTTATTCTTCCAAACTTATTTCATCGCCTTCAAAGTAATCCCCTCCGGTCACAATGCACTTATGCCTACTTTCTTTCCAATACCCAATGCATGCTAAAAAGTCATCGGCGGAGATGGCCTTCAAAGCGCGCGGCGATTCACGTTGAACCTCTTCAATCGACTCTGTCTGCGGAGTTGTCTTTTGAGTTTAGGGAATAGCCAGAAGTCGCACGATGTGAATACGGTCGTTGAGGAATGATATGGGTTTCACTTTTTGGCGAAAAAGTCACAAAGAATCAATGAACTGGCACATTCAGTGTTTTCGATTGAGATTGAACGCGGTTCAGGCCCAAAATAGAATGGACCGATCCTTTTGAAATTCCAACATCATCAGCAAGGTCTCTCATTGTAGATCGACGGTTTGCAAGCGCCAAATCTTTAATTTTTGGACGTGAGCTTCGTCGGTTGAGGTGGAGGGTTGACCAGGTGACTCTTCGTCTGCAACGCGAGCTCTGCTTTCTTTGAACTGTTTATACCACTTGTAAACATTTCTTTCCGATATAGGAATGCTCACCGAATGCCTTCTGCAGCATTCTATACGTTTTCGCAAACAAAATTAAACGCAAGCTCTTCTTCAATGAATTCAGACATTTGAAAAATCGCCGGAATCAGTTTCACAAAGCCAAGCGTACCTCAAACTCTAATGAATATTTTAACGTCAAATTTCACACAGATGTCAAGGACAGTGCCTACAACTTGTAAAAGAAAAAAAAAAATTAAAATACCACTAACCTCGGGAATTTTAAATTGAAAATGAGTCCTACTTTTGGTCACAGTAGTACTTCTATTAAAACGCTTTCAGCTATCAAAGAGCGCAAACAATTTTTTTAAATAATAATCCTGAGTCAGAATAATAATAAAAATAAATGCTACCAAACATTTTTTGGAATGGATAGCCTAAGATCATCAATACAGATGTTTTTGAGATGAGAAATGATTTATAAATGTTTTCAAACGAGAGGAAAAATAATAAAAATAGGATATAAAATAAAAATAAAAATGATGACGTAAATACCCCGAGCTGAATGACGCAAAATTATGACGGTTTTAAGCCTTGCTAAGCCGTAACCATGGCAACTGTTGATCCCGAATGGACGGCGATTACTCGCATTTCAATTCGAAAGCGTTATTATTTACCTTCGAATCTGATCATGAAATCAGTATCATGCGAAGTGAAATGAAATTGTTTAACAGCGTTATGGAAAATCTATATTTATTTTAAAAGATTCATTTGTTGAAAATAGGCCCTAGGCTATTCCATTTATGAGGCCTTTTCACCTCCCATTTTTAAGTTTGTACATTACATGAGAGATAATAAAATACATTATTACTGTGATATATATCAATATGTTAAAATGAAACATGTCGGGATGGGTACTCATCTTTATAAAAAAAATGTGGCACGGATAATAAATAAAAAAAAAAAAAAAAATTGAGACCACTTATTTGGACATTTATTCTCAGCACCCTATATAGTGTTTGTAGCAATAATTAATCAAACATAATATTAACCGTTTATCCTTAAGAGTTGATCTTAACCAATACATTTCTATGTTTGTTTATTAGTCATATGTGTGGAATTGCTCTTTATTACCGATTCAGTGTTTTAGTGTTTACTGCTTTTAGAATAGTGTAATTGTATAGTGTAATTCTATTTTGCTAACAATTTGAATGTAGGCCCCTCTTGATTTTGAGGCCCTAGGCTGAAGCCTAGTTAGCCTATAGGAAAATCCGGCCCTGGTTGTGCCGTTGTCTTTCACAATTAAGTTGGATTAAGACTGTGTTGCTGTCGTAGGGTTTTTCGTGGTGAATCCTGTGTAGGGTTTCTGGGCGTTATGTTTTCGCGTCCAGTTTGAAATAATAATAACTTTCACACTAATAATATGCAGAATTTAGAAAATCAAAATAGATCGTTGTGTAGAGGAAAGTTAAATGATTCTAACTGGAGTGCTTAGAATCTAATGCCGCGGACTCAGTTCCCGTTGTTATATCTCGGCATCCATACGTGTTAATGGACTGATCACGGATTCATAGGAGAGGTCTCACTCAATGTAACCATAAAAACTACAATGATGTAAAATGTATAGCTGTGAAATTCAAAAATGGGTCGAATCTTTGGTGGCATGTTATGTCGTCTTCTACGTAACAAAGGTGGAAGCAACATTTGGGAAAGCGTGTTGCAAAAGATAGAGGGACAACCTATAAAACTTCAACAATCCTGTGTAGGGCTTTTTCAAGAGTCTTGTACAGGGCCCGAGATCGAAGTTTAACGGTCTTGTACTTGTCGGCCTAGCACGAGTGAAGTCATGGAACCTAAATTCAAGCCTCGTTCCCATCGAGGCGTGAGGCGTCACGCGGGAGGGAAGAAAGTTTTTTCCACCCGATCACACCGAAATGTCAGAAATCGCTTTACGCCTAGGGAAGTTCCAGTTACTTCTACTAGATGGCAGTTCTACTATTGGCTCAATCCAAGTCACATGACGCGAAAAGCATTTGACAGTTGAAAATTGATCAACTCGAAGCGGTGGATTTCAACCAGATTCAGACGAACTCGGTGAGGCTAGTGATTGGCCAACGGTGGGAACGATCCTTAAGTGATGTGAAGCCTATTCCAACTGTAGAAACGCTTACAGACGTCGACTTCAAAATGCCCAGTGTGTAGTCAGTCCTGTTTCCATTCGTTCCTTCATTTCATCTCCTCCTGCCAATCAGCGTCCTGGTGGCCAAGTGGCTAGAGCTCTGGCCTTTGGTATCCCAGGCTGCAGGTTCGAATCCTGGCCGTGGCATGGATGTTTGTTAGGGGTTCGGAGTCCACGTAAACTGTAGGTCCCGGTCTGTTTAGCCCAAAGTGTGCACAAGATGACAGTAGAGCGACAAACCAAACCTTAAACCTCCTGCCAATCTGTTTGAAGAGTTTTTTTTTTTTCTAATGCAGCTGGCAAACAGACATGGACGTGTTGGATACCTTAAGGCAAGCGCTGCACAGACGTTACTCACTTTGCATTACCCAGGGGCGCGTGTCACTTGAAGATAAGGCACGGACGCGGAGTAACAATGCCCCCACAACGCTCTACGATCCTATTAGACCGGGACCACTACACACACACCTTGGCACCACACCCTTGGCACCATTACACACACCCTTGGCACCGCCGGGACTCGAGCCGGAAACCTGTGGTACCGAGCGCCAGAGCGCTAGCCGCTCGGCCATTCAGGCCCTTGGCAGAAGAGATGTTTTCACATATCAATACGCAAACAAGTTCGGTTTTTGCTCTCTCGTTAAGTATGAATTGGTAAGAAAAGATCCCTGTAGCCGTGCAACAAGAATTTTCGTCTTTTGAGCTGCCAGGCACAGGTTCGAGTAACGAGCAGCAGAGACAAATCTGGGATATCAACTCTGTTATGTCTAAGTCAGGAAAGTTATATCCTCTGAATTGTTTTTTTTTTTTTTCAATTCCTTCTATTAGCTCACACTCTCCCTATATATATCCTGTTCGCATTTTCAATCGTTCATAAAACACTTTTATTCATCCACTCCAGTTCAAATGCATTTTTTTTTTTTTTTTGGAACTTGTAGTGGATGACACTGGATGTTACTGCAGTTTTTTCCAAATATCAATTCATTCATTAAATTTAATTCATTCATTTTAGTTTTGTTTAGATTTAAGTTCCATGTATCTCCCAATACATGGCGACAGATAAACTTAATAAAAATGAATGAAAATTCTTTATAAAGGACTTTCTGCAATAGAGTGAAAAAAAAAAAGTAGGAATTGACTTAAAAAAAAATTTTATATTACTTTTTTCCCCCCTTTTTTTCTTCCTTTAAACAAAATCTTTAATAACGCAGCTTATGATAGGGTATACCGCCTTTTCTTCAACAAAAATAAGTTCAACAGTCCCCCCTTATCCTTCACCCTGGAGCGGCCTAGTGGTCAAGTGGCTAGCGCTCTAGCTTTTGGTATCTCAGGCTACAGGTTCGATTCCTGGTAGTGGCATGGGTGTTTGGGAGTGGTTCGGAATGAAAAAGCTAAATGCCCGACTCCGACTCCACTTTAAACTGTAGGCCCCGGTGTGTTTAGTCTAAACCAGGGATCTCTAAATTACGGCTCGCGGGCGAAATCACGCATGCCAGTGTCCTCAATCCGGCCCGCGACAGAGAATAGCTTATTGCTCCTGTAGTGTGTTGGATAAAAAACACAGAATGATAATAACTCGGTTTTATTGGCTTGCTAGGTAAAGCTTAAGGACAAGTATAATACGCAGAAAATATAACTTAAGCATAATAACTAACAAATAATTGAAATGAATCCCACTAACATTATAAACTAGTGAATATTCCGCGGTTACCCTCGGTAGTTATGTTGGCGTAAAGAGTATCGCATATGTACGTATATCGATGTTTGGAATGTATATATCCTGAATCGAACATGATTTCTGTCCTGAAAATCCCTCAGGAACGGAAAAGCTAAATTAACGCGAATGAAACCATGGGGTAAAAAAATACTAATGAGATTTAAGTAATTGGGAATTTTCACTGACAATAGTTTGTAGTTGTGGTTCAATTTTACTTATACCAATTGTTAAAAGAGATTGTAGTAATTGAACCAGCGAATTTAGCAAGCGTATACTCGTTCAGAGCGCGTACTCGGCGACTGGTCTAGAAATGATAGATAACGGCAGAAAAATTAAAACCGTTTTGGCCCTTGGTACTTACTGGGTATACAGTATGGCCCTAAGGCTGGAAAGTTTGGAGACCCCTGGTCTAAACTGTGCACAAGATAACCGTAAAGCGACAAACCAAATCTTCACCTTGGAAATTTGGGGCCCCAGTTATTCGTTATTCAGTTTCAGCGTCTCATTTGCATTCCCAATCTGTCATCTCAAATTAGAAGGACACAGCTCAGAATGAAATGGGGAAGGGATGGGGGTGCCTTCCAGCGAAGGGGGAGTTTTGAAAAACAGAATTATTGTGCCCATCCCTGACGTATACGCGGGAACATTCACTTGTCGGGTATCCGTCCCCAATTCAGAAACCAATGCCCTATCCATTAGACCCCTCTAACCTTTCATTTAAAATTTAAAAAAAAAAAAAAAATGCCCATTTCTAGATATTATACTTGATACTTGTATCTAGTATAACTTGTACTAGTATATTAAACTAGATACTAGTATCTAGTATAACCTGTACTAGTATATTATACTAGATACTAGTATAATATGTACTGGTATATTATACTAGATACTAGTATCTAGTATAACCTGTACTAGCATACCTGTATTATATACATGTACTAGTACACTCATGTCCATAAATTAAGGATAATGAAGTTCAGGCAAAGAAAGAGACAAAAAGCAAAACAAATTTGACTTATTTGTAAAGTCTATTTATTAAACAAAAGGTAAAGAGCAAAAAGATGCTGTATGTTTGACATAATTAATAAAAATTGCGATTTTTACTCCCTGAGCAAATTTCAAAAAAGAACCTATTCACAAAAACAGTATAACATGGTTAGTATGATGGTTAATATGGAGTATGTCTCCCGGACGATGCAATACAGGCCTTACAACGCCTAGGCTCTCTCCATATGAAAGTCCGGCGATAATCAGACTGCAAACTAAACCTGGACTCGTCGAAAACATCACACAAGACCACTGTTGCGGTGAGGTGGAACACATCTGGCAGGCCTACGAGCATATAGACCAACGTGCCCTAAGCGTCTGTACACGGTCTGCCTTGAAACTGTCGTACCGGTAGCTGAAGAGAGCTGACGAGACAGGTCTGATGCTGCTCCGTCTGTTTCTTTTGGCAGTAACTGCTAAATACCGGTCCTCATTCGGCGTTGTAACTCGGGGGCGACATGTGCTGTAACATCTACTCACATTACCATCATCTTGGAATCGTTGCCAAAGCCTGGAGATGACACTCTGGGCGATTCCAAGTTCCTCGGATACTTCCAGCTGGGTACGTCCACATTCCAGTCGTCCGATAATTCTACCACGTAAAAAATCATCCAAATGCTTCCTTTGTGCCATAACTATGCGGTTATTGCACTGAAAGGCTTTTAAAGCGCTTGTGAACAATTTTACTTCTTTGCCACCATTCCTTATATACCCCTCTCTTACACTCTCGTCATTGTGATGTGCTATCCGCGCCATCTGGTGGTTTCCTGTAATTTGCATATTCTTCTTCAAGATGTGTGTGATAATTCTACAGGTGAAATTTTTATTTTAGAGTTCAATTTCTGTGTGATTCTGAATTATCCTTAATTTATGGACATGAGTGTATATTAAACTAGTATCTAGTATAACCTGTATTAGTATCTAGATATACACTGAAATGACAAAAGTCATGGGATACCTCTTAATATCGTGTCGGCCCTCCTTTCGCCCGGCGAAGTGCAGCAACTCGACGTGGCATGGACTCAACAAGTCGTTGGAAGTCTTCTGCAGGAATATTGAGCCATGCTGTCTCGATAGACGTCCATAATTGTGAAAGCGTTGATGGTGCAGGATTTTGGGCACGAACAGACCTCTCGATGATGTCCCATAAATGCTCGATGGGATTCATGTCGGGCGATCTAGGTGGCCAGATCATTCGTTGGAATTGTCCAGAATGTTCTTCAAACCAATCGCGAACAGTTGTGGCCCGGTGACATGGCGCATTGTCATCCATAAAAATCCCATCGTTGTTTGGGTACATGAAGTCCATGAATGGCTGCAAGTGATCTCCAAGTAGCTGAACATAAGCATTTCCAGTCAATGTTCGATCCAGTCGCACCAGAGGACCACGCCCATGCCGTGAAAAAACAGCCCACACCATTACGGAGCCACCACCAGCTTGAACAGTGCCTTGCTGACAGTTTGGGTCCATGGCTTCGTGGGGGTCTGCGCCACACTCGAACCCTACCATCATCTCTTACCAACTGAAATCGTGACTCATCGGACCAGCCCACGGTTTTCCATTCATCTAGGGACCAACCGATATGCTCACGTGCCCACGAGAGTCTCTGCAAGCGATGTCGTTCTGTCAGTAAAGGTACTCTAGTCGGTCTTCTGCTGGAATAGCCCAAGAAAGCCAAATTTCTCCGCACAGTTCTAACAGACAAGTCCCTTGTACGTCCCACATTGATTTCTGCGGTTATTTGACGCAGTGTTGCTTGTCTGTTAGAATTTACGACTCTTTGTAGACGTCGCCGGTCTCGGTCGTTAAGTGCAGGCGGTCGACCACTGCGCTGTCCATGGTGGGATGTTATGCCTGAAATTTCATACTGTCGGCACACTCTTGACACAGTGGATCTGGGAATGTTGAATTCCCCTAACGATTTCCGAAATGGCATGACCCATGCGTCAAGCTCCAACTCATTCCGCGTTCAAAGTCTGTTAATTCCCGTCGTGCGGTCATCATCACGTCAAAACCTCTTCACATGAATAACTTGAACAGAAATGAAAGCTCTGCGAAAGCACTGCGCATTTATACCTGTTCTACGCGATGCTACTGCCATCTGAAAATTTGCATATTGTTATCCCATGACTTTTGTCACTTCAGTGTATACTAGATACTAGAAAGACAAACACTTTCGTTAAGAATTTCAAATTTCATAATTTTTTCAATAAATGAAACACTCCACATCATACTAAATTAAAAAAATGTTTTCTTTGCCTTCATCAAAATTGGGAAGCAGGGGAAAAAAAAAAAGTTACAAATATGGTATTTAAATTAACTAATTCATTTGATAAAAGAACTCTTCTTTTTTTCTTTTAATTCCTGAAACCTGAATTTTTGTTCACCCAATGCGTCCCGCATGCTGTTTGCGTCAACAAGTGCAGCCTGCTAATGAGAGCGCATGCGGCGCCCGCGAAACAACGAGTTAAAAAAGAGCTAGCGGGGGAGTTGAGAAAGAAGTAATCTTAATTGTGTTAGATAATTTATTACTGTAAATATTCTTTTTTGTATCACCAATTTTTGTATAAATTGGCCTTTAGCAAAAGTAGTGAAACTTTTTCCTGGCAAAGACAATAAAGTTCGAGTTGTTGAATTGAAAACCAAGAATGGGTGTTTCGAAGAGATGAAAAGTGTGCCTTGCAGAGTAGGACTTCTTCAGCAACAAGAGCCCCGACACTGATGATTCCACATCAGATCCAGTGATTGTCCTCAATCTATTGACTGTCAACCATATGACAGGTGGGATAATAGTGATACTTATCAGACATCCCGTTGTGGAAGAATCCTGAGATCTCCTAAGCGATTGGACTTATGATTTTCAGTTTCATTATTATCTTGAAACTCAAAAGGTGGGAGAATGTCGAACTAGAACTTTTGATTTGTTTGTCACGTGAACACATTTCCCTCTCTTAACTGTAACCAATCGTACTTCGGTTTAAGAACTTTTTTCGCGCTCTGAACTTTGGAACTTCTTAATTAGAGTTAGCCGCGCTAAGATGCGGTTTCTGTCTGTATGTCCAGTAATTTTTTGTGTCATCTCGCCAGTATAATGTATAAATAAAAGTAAATAGATATTTGAATTCACTGACTACTTCCCGCCCTTTGGATATCTCACTCTTAATATTCCTGGGGACTGGGTGCGCAGTAGATCTATTTCCCCGTGGTGCACCTGGTAACACTTTTGGTGGCTAAAAGATCTGCAATTTGGCATTAGTGTTAGATTAATGAACTCTGTTTCAGCATGTTTTGTTGTATTATTTTGTTGTTGTTGTATGGTTTTTTTTCTCATTGTTCTTTTTTTGTTGAACTGTTCATAATCTGCCATTGGAAATAAAAAATATTCCTGGGAACTGGAAAGGTAAGAGAAATCTTGTGTGAAACTTTCAGTTCCAGGAATATTGAGATATCCAAAGGGGCGGGAAGTAAGACAATTAATTCAAATATTTATTTACACATTATACTGGCGAGAGGACACAAAAAAAAATTACTGGACATACAGACAGAGAAACTGCATAACTACTAACTAGGAAGTTCCGAAGTTCAGAGCGCGAAAAAAAGTTTTTCAACTGAAGTACGGTTGGTTACAGTTAAGAGAGAAAAAAGTGTTCACGTGACAAATAAATCAAAAGTTCTAGATCGACATAGAGAGTGAGAGATTTATAACAATTTTTTTTTTTTTTTTTTAATTTTAAATATATTGCTTATAAAAATAACCCAGTAAATCTTTCTATAAATAGACTTGTAAAGCAATAAAATGCCGTTAAGACTTTCCTTGATCTTAATTTTTATCCTATATTTCTGAATTTTAAAATAGAACAGTCATAAAATTTCTGTAACAATTATACTATATACAAGAATTTTATCATTTAAAAGATAAAAATTGTGCAATTTTTAATACTATGCAATAAATTTAGCACCTCTACGAAAAAAATTCTGTGTGCTTATAAACAAATCTTTTATGCTGCAAATTTACTAATTGTACACAAATCAGCAATACAGAGTTTTTATCTCAGAAAAATAAAATGCTACTTTTGAGTAACCTTTAGTTTTTCCAAGCAAATATCGACCATCTATTAATTATTTTCAAAACCTCATTACAAGAAATTAAACATTTCAAAAGTAATGCTGTCAAATAATAATATCACTTCAGATAGCAGATCACTACTCATAAAATTATAATCATTTCTAGGCATTTGGAAAACAAAATTCAGATACAAACACAAATAAATACAAAAGAAACTTTTTTTGAGATAAATTTTTATTTTATTTTTTCTTATAAAATATAAAACACATACAAAAAGTTGTTCATCCAGTAACACATACAAGCACAAATTTTCCAAGCCTTTAGCCAACTGAACAAAAATACACGTGAAATGTATATCCTGAACACTTTGTAAATACACAATCAGAGCTTTGGTTTCAAAAAATTGGATTATAATTACTAAACCTACTACAGCTTAATACCTGACAAAAAATCTACACATTGAGTTATACAACCTCAGGATTCTTGTCTGATTTTTTTCTTTTGAAATCTTTACAGAACAGAGTTTACAGGAATGATATACAAATGTAATATTTGTGCAATTTACATTACATTATAAAATATCTGAGAAATACATTGCTGGAGGAAGGATAGTAAACCAATTACAAGTAGTAGTTTTCATTTTTAAGCATCGGTAAACATTAATCCGAAAATTTGAATATCATGTGAATGATATTAAAAATATAGAGATCATATTGACTAGTACATATTTTTTTATGATAGAAAAATTATCTTGAAAAAGCAGAGCTTTTTCCAATAGAGCTTCACAAAATATTTAGTTTCAAAGTTTGTGAAAGCACATAATTCAAAATCACAGGGAAAGAAACTTTCAAAATGCCACTTTTGGACTATAAATCGTACAAGTGCCTGGACATATTAATATCAATAAAGGATGAACATTTACACTTGCAAAATTTCACACAGAGAAAAGCAACCCAACATCATATACAAAAGTTATAAAAGGAATGAAACTATGGACTTTTATAGACATTTTTTTTTTTTTTTTTTTTTTCGAATTTTCTTATTAGAAGTGCAGACTATAAACTAAGTGCAGAATCCAATTAATTCGTTATAATAAAATTTTTTTTTAAAGGGGTGCTACAATAATCAATTTTATAACATTCTTTGTTTTTTTTCCCACAAGCATATATTTCTTATCTAAAAAAAGGTCTACTCTTGCATTATTTAAATTCATTATTTCTTACAACTTTGTACTTTGCAAATTATAACATTTAGTCACTTTTTTAATCACATCACATGCACAATAATGGAATAAGTTTATACTAAAAAAATATTAGTATTCATCTTGTGTTAAAAATTCAGAAAAAGAATTCATTTGAAATTTTTTTTAAACTGGACTAAAAATGAAATACTAGTAATAATTTAATAAAGCTTTAAAAAGAAATTTATTTTCTACATTTTTTTTTTTAATATAATAAACAAACTAGCCAAAATTTAAACATAATCCACATGACGATTACATGTGGGATTCTTCAGAAATATCCAGTATTTAAAAAAATAAATACTGGCAATATAAATTCAAAGAAAATATGCCTGAGGATTTTCATATTATTTGTTTAGAAAAACATTTTTAATTGAAGAGGCAGGGTTGAGAATTTTTAATTTCATTCTCAAGGATACTTTTACAGAAACAAAGAAAACATGCACACTTTGTTTAGAATTCCACACAATTCCAACTTGCATTCAATTTACACTTAACAATGAAAATACTCAATTAAATATCTAATGATAAAATTTTATCACATTTTTTTTAAAATTTTATTTTAAAAGGATTCACAGTTGCTTCAATCACGTTTTATTTTAAAACTCTAGTAGTTGAGGAGTTTGCAAATTACACTGGTTAAGGAGCATTAACCAATTCTCCCGCATGAATTTAAGTATATTAGTTATGAAAAGATATGAAAAAAGGGATATTTTTAAATAACAAAATGCTTTATTGGCACATTATTACATGTGCTGTTTGCAAGACCAGAATTCATAATTCCAGAAATATTCACGTGGAAAGTCTAAGGAAGAACTACAAAACATCCAATTTTTCAACATACAAATTTGATAATGAAATAAAATATACAGCAAAAAAAAAAAAAAAAAAATCTATATAAAAAATAATTTCGAAAACATTTTAGACTTTTCAAATCAATACATACAATAATTTTAAATAAAATTAGTTAATAAAAGGAAGAATATAAATGCAGATGTATTTTCATAAATTTATATATTCTTCCTTAGTTTCTCCACATATTTTATACCAGAGAAATTAAAAATAAAAAAGATGTTCAACTTTTCTCATTAGGCACAAATTATTAAACCTGATAAGCTTAAATTGTGCGTTACAGTTATCACTTGTGGCTTGGCGGTACAAAAATTTTACTTATTGAAAATTAAAGAAAATTCAAAAGTTTACTAGTACTTAAAAATTCGTATTTGATGGCACATGTGAACCACAAGAAAACTTTTTATTTCTTCAAAAACTTGCCACTTGGTTATGCAAATACTGCATCGTTACAATTGCTGCAAAGTCCCCTTTAATGTCAAGCCCACAGAGTTTAATTCTTTGAAATCCTGGAGAAAAGTTGATAAAGAGGAAGGGGAGGAAGGAGAAAAAAAAAAAAAAAAAAAAAAAAAAAAAAAAAAAAAAGGACAATGTTTTTAATGTCCAGACCACATAAAAGAAAGTTCACCTATCACAGACAGTTAATAAATGTAATGTACAGTGGTGCCATCCAGCAGCAACCACAGGTAATAAGCATCAATTATATGCAGCCTTAGCTCGAACTGCCTAACGCACACCCCATGCCGGTGAAAATACTAGCGGCAGGAGTTCTTTTTAATTTTTACTTGTTAAACATTACTAGGAAGGGATTCATTGCCTGCCTCAGAAAAATTCCATTTAAGCATATAATAAAAAAAAATAAGTTACCTTGTATAATATCTGCTGAAGAGTATTAAGAAAGATTTACGTGGGTTTGATTTAAATGATTGAAAATTAGCATTTCTAGTAATTTTTTTTTATATATAGACCAGCTTTAAGATTATAGATATAACTTTTTTTTTTTGAAGAAAGAGATTTCAAATCTTACGGATTTGATAGAGAGTACAGGCTTGAAAATAAAATTCGGCCACAATACACAGCCTGCAAGAAACTGGTCATCTACTTTGACAACAAGTGCATTTTAAACTCTATTATGATGCTCCCCACAAAAATATATTCACAAGTAAAGAGGCCTACTAGAAGATATAGGGGGGTGCGTAGACCAAAGTATTACGAGATGCTGCTATTAAATACATGAACTACAAAAACTCAGAAGATAAAGTCCATCAGAAAGTCTCATTGACTGGAAGATCGATAAAGCTTCTTTTTGTCCAATAGGAAATGACTGCTAACAACTAGGCTGGACCGCTTTCCCAAGCTCTGTAGCAGTTTGTCAGGTAATAGATGCCTGAGACTCCACCAGCTGTTGTTGTCTTGGAAAAGTGTCAGATGGATTTCAAAGGTGGCCACTGTACTAGGGTCACACTTGACTACTCCAACCCGCCTTCGTTCAAGTTTTTTAGCATCCTGCAGAAATAAAAGTTATCCATGTTATTTATTTATCGAAATAAAAATGTTATCAGTAAATAAAGGTTCAGTAAATAATCAAAGTTACTAACACTATTAACTTCACATAAGAAGAATCAGCTTAATTTAAATAAAATAATTTCAAGGTTAACTTAAATGCAACAGAACATTGACATAAAAAAAAAAAAAAATCTTATTCTACAATCAAATTCTTAAGCGGGACACACACTGAACAATCAATTAGAAATTAATTTTGATGCTAACTGGCAATAGAAGCAGTTTTTGAATATTTTGCAAAGAATGATGAAATTTAAACTGAATGTGTCAAACATCTGAATGATTAATGCTTATTTTTAATTTTTTTTGCAATCGATATGAATCCAGTTATAAGCAATGGAAGGTATCAAGACAAAAACTAGGAAACATACCTGAATATGAATGTATATAAGGCATCCTCTTAAACCACAAGGTTCATAGTCGGACGCCGTGAGGACTTGGTCAGCAATTCTCCAGATGAGATCATGCGGCAGCAGGACTTCTCCACAATGCAGATGAAGCAGTTTGGCTTCTCTGAGAGCTTGTTCCAGTCTGTCAACCAATGCTCGGCAGGCCAACACCCTCTCGGAGGGCTCATTGTCAGAAAAGTACAGAACTCCTAAAAATGGAAGAAAAAAATTCTTAAAATATGTTACAAATTTACAAGAACAATTACTAATACTCAATATAATAAGAATTGCATTTCAGAAAAGCAGGCAAACCAAAATAACTTAATTTCCCTGTCAATCCCAACAAGTACGATATATGCAAATGTTCAGTTTGAATATTGGTACAAAATAACGATTTTTTTTTTTTTTAAATATACCAAGTTTCGAATATAATTTATCTAATTTTATACGAAAGAGTAAATATCCTTTTTATTTTAGTTAATTAGCTGGAATTATTAATATTAACAATATTTTAAATATTTAATGATACATGAATGAGCTTAAACTTTTATTAACTAGTCTAATAGTACTTAATGGAGTGGATGAATAAAAGAAAAAAAAAATGGAAATATTTCTTTTAAAGTTAAATTTTTCTGTGAAACGATAGCAATGTAAACAACCATTTTTTTTTTTTTATTAGAAAAAAACTGCTTTCAACCAGCAGCCAATCGGCAAAACACAGCGAGTCAGCGATATAACCTTGGGAATAGACGGAAGGCCACATAAAAGAACATCACAGCTATTAATATTACCAGGCTTTAATACGCAGCGGGAAAAAAGATAAAAAAAAAATTGTTTTGATTTGGAGTGCATCCATCCAGTTTCAGCCGGTTAATCTCTAATCCTGAGTCATGTGACCAATTCTGCATGACAACAGGAAGCTGAATCAAAACTTTTTCTTTTTTAGAATCGTTTATCAAAGCGTGCAAAAAAGATTTCGTAAAATTATTCAAATGAAATGTTCAATACCTACAATAAATTAATAAATAAAACGTCCTCAGAAAATTGTAAACAAAACCAATAAAAATATACAACAATCTAGTGGTACTGGAGATTTAAGTCTAAAATCACGCAAGTTTAAAAATCAATCGAAATGTACTGAAATTCGTACCGAGCTTAAGCGCATCGATTTTTCGTCCTTCACAGAATGCGTTAGTTGTCCGAACCTAAAGCTACACAATAAACATTTCAAACTTATTCTTCAAAAGACCATTTAATCAAGTACATCATAAAAAAAAAAAAATATGAACTCCATAAAATTAATCTAAATTTTAAAAGCCATTCTTTTCCTCCCCCATGAAAAAATGACAACGGTGTAGAAATAGCGATCCTGATCAGAATTTTACAATTATAACCAAATTCGTAATATTGTTCAGCCTCAACATTTATTCTTTTGTCTAAACGAGATATTTCTTTCATTGCAAAAATCTGATTTACAAAAAAAAAAAAAAAAAAAAAAACAATTTTAAGAATTTGAAAATATCCGACACAAAACTAAATTAAGATCTACTTAATTTATTTGGTATATTAATCATTACTTTTAAAATTTTATTTTGCACAAATCTTGGGAAATTTCCAATCTTGTACCGAAACAAATTTCTTGCCTATAAATCCTTCATGCTCTACAGCACCACACACCGGAGCCTGCGCAAAAAGGATTTCTTCGGTGATTCCATTTTTTTCAGCAAACCATGTATAAGAGTTTCCAACGCTCGGCCCTAATTGCGAAGGGCCATGCTAATTCAAAGTTTAAAAACTTGTTTAAATTACAAAACCGGCACTTCTCACTCAGGCGTGGAATAAAGAACGGAGGCTAAAGAAATGGGTCAGCGAACAATACCCACACCGTCACACACATACACGGCTA
Organism: Caerostris extrusa; assembly: GCA_021605095.1. Lineage (NCBI taxonomy): Eukaryota > Metazoa > Arthropoda > Arachnida > Araneae > Araneidae > Caerostris > Caerostris extrusa. Next base: position 79,598 of record BPLR01013965.1, read on the forward strand.
GTAAAATCAGGAAATAAAAATATTACCGGCTTCCTAACAATGAGTGAAAATAAAAGGCCGGTACAGTATGCAACAGCGAAGTAATTGCAGAATTTTCTTTTGATCACTTTTTTTTTTTTGCGAACACGAACTGGGTCGCTTTTATAACCTATCCAGTAGCCTTTCCCTAATGCAAAAATAAAATTGATTCATCAACTCAAACGTGCGATTCCTTCATCTTATTAGAAAGGAAAGAGGATTCTTGACTTTTTTTTTTTTTCAAGGTACAAGTGTCGATTTAGTTACGGAATTAAAAAAAATGTGAACAAACATACAACTTATTCTGCCGAGACTTGACTTATTCTTCAAAATGAATGTCGATTTTGGAAATTCAATAGTGGTCAAATATTACTTTAACAATTATGACAAGTTGAACGATTGATTTTTAATTTAAATTTAAGAATTCACTTCATTTAACTTGTACGTTAAGATTTAATTTTTTTTTCCCCATTGAAAAATTTTAGCAAACAATATTTTAAAAGTTAAGAATGCAATTTTATAAAAAAAAAAAGAATTTTTTTTTTTTTTTTTTTCCTACTCTAGTTTCGCCAAAATTGAGACAATCACGAATGATTATTAATTTAATCATAAAATAGTTTATAATCATTAGAACAAGTATGACTCTTTAAACAAAATAAGTTACTTATGGATTTTTACTTTCTAGAAACATATGTAACCTTTATTGAATTTTACAAAATAATTAAATGAACAATTAATTTTTTTTAATTTAATTTTTGTCATTTATTTTTCATATATAAATTTTTAACAGTATTTTGTTAGAATCGCATTCTTAATTCAAATGTTATTAATTCGGTTTAAAAGAATGTTCAGATTTCTACTAAAATTAGATTTGATAATTATCTATGCGTTTTGGTTGAAGCTAGTTGATATTTATCAATGCATTTAAACTGAATTAAACTATATCTTGGATTAAAGTTTTAGCAGTTCATGAACAAAGCAACTTTCCAAAAATAAGTAGTTTTTAATAAGTTTTTCAATTATAATGTTTGAAAAATTCTAAATTTAAGATACAAATTTTAGCGCTATAGTATAAAAACTTTTTCAATTATTAAGGATGTTTGCATGACGTAGTAATTTTGGACAATTGATATTTTGAGTAAAATTGCAGAAAAGAATTGCGATCAACTACATAAATAATTTATGCCGATTTATAAAATTGAATAGCACTCTAAATATAGTTTATAATTTTACACGTATGCATAAAAGAAGTCTTATGAAAATTGTAATTTGTAGATTATAATTAAATAAAAATATATGAATATTTTCTAAACTTATCTTAAATGAAATTATATTTAACACTTATAATCATTATTTGGCGATTCTGTTGCTAAACGTGGCGAATTCACTCACGGAAATATCGTCCCAAAAATCAATAATTATATATACAGAATCGACTATCGCTAAAAATCTCTTTTCGTTTAAATGAATAGTGCTCATTAAATTTAAGTAGAATATAGTTATTATTCACATTAAAAGAAATTATTCACACTAAAAGCTCAGAAAAAAATATATTAATAATGATAAAATATTTAGAGGATATTAAAAAAAAAAAAATGACAGATCAGAACGAAATTAGGATGCTTTTAAATTTAAACAAATAGTTTTTAATTACAAATATTTATATTACGTCTGATTAGTTAAGTGAATCCATTTTAATTTTTCAATAGTTGTTTTTATTCGATTAAACTTCTGCTTGATAGGTAATGTAATGAATGTAAAGTTGCTTACCGTTCATGTTACTTTTTAAAGCTTCTAAAGTATCACTGTCTTGAGCATGTAGAGCCCTGCTCCAGACTACTGGTGGGTTTGCATTTGGAACTTTCATATTTTGACTGTCGTTCCACTCTTGACAAATTAAATCAGAAAATTTGTCAAAAACGCGATTAAGAGGTAGGCTAGATGACTTAGCACAGGTTTTATTCATAACTTAAAGGAAATGGCATTCGGTAAAGTAAAAAACTTTAAAACATCCCAGCTTCGTTGTGAGCAATTAATAATTCCACATAAAACCGGCAGAAAATGAAACAAATTAGATTCTTCTAATGCTTAGCACCTTTTACACGATGTTACTGCTCCGAAGACTACAAACCGAATGACAGCTGAGGAAATGGGGGGTTGCCGAATTAAAAGGTTTTCTCATAAAGCCAAAAGGATGAGAAGGTTGTCGCCAAAGAATGAGCCAAGCTTGGCAAGAATTGCGTCAGAAGTTTTACTGTTGCTAATGTACAGCCGAAAAACTAAGATATACAAGCATGTAACATTAAATATTTTTCTTTTAAAAAAATGTTGTTAATGTGCCACTGAATCTTAAATTAAATTTTCATTTTCAAGTAAATTTAATTTTATGCTTTTTATCAGTATAACACTTTTTTTTTTTTTTTTTTTTACCTTTTCAATTTCAGCAGGTATTTTCTAAAAAAATATTTAATAATATAATTAATTAATTGAAATTTAAAAGTTTTCTAAAATTTATTTTATTTTTTTTCGCAATAATTTTTGAAAATAATACAAATTTAGTAAATCATTTAAATAATGTATTGTCTACTAAAACTAAATTACTTAAAACCAAATAAAAAAAAAATGGTAAAAACCCATACCTTTCTTCATAATAGTTTCTATTTAAAAATAAAACGTAAATTATAGGAAAATATACAACAATTTAATTATTGAAAGAGTATGGAGACATGCTTTTATGTTCTTTATATGACTTGAAAGCTCCAAATTATCGTTGACTGAAAACGCCGGTTCTGACTATAGTGCATTATTATTTTACACCAATAAAGAAGTGATAAAATGCCAAATCTAGCAACCTCGGTGCCGTAGAAACAGTTGATTGAGGAACAGGAATCGAGATTGGATGCAAAATCTTCCAATGAGCAAAGCGGGTGTTGGTCCTCCTTTTAGCCAATAGCGAGTCTGGAGTTCGCCATAGCAACAGAAAAAACGCTCCGCTCGAAGGGTGCGATGAAGGTCACACGTGTTTCTCCGATTGAAGTGATCGAAGAAGTAGCGCTGTCAGAAATGGCAATTTATCACTATTTGGCGTAAAACTACACGCCAAGTAATCATCTTCACTGTTTCATCATCCTTTTAATGTTTTTCAGTAAGATATTCTATTCTTACGTGACGCTTGTTGCTGTTGTATTTATGAACTACGTTTCTTTGTACTGCTATTTAAAACTTAGAAAAACACACTTTAAAATTCCAACGTTTAGCTCATTTGTTTGGTATGTTGGTAACTGTCAGTGATTGATCATTATTTGTCATATGTTTCCAATAAAAAAATATATTTGATTTTTTTTTTTTGCTTTAAAATTTAAAACTAGATTTGATTTAACTGTAACTGCAACTTTTCTTTTGCAATAAATCGATACAAAGAAGGAAAGCAAGCTAGTTATATCCATCATATATTAATACAATTATTATTTATTAATAAGTGTTTCTTAAAGAAACTTCTTACGTGAAATTTGCGATATTAATGAACCACAAAATTTTATATAATAATAATAAATGTAGATGGCAAATAAATGCTGTTTCTCAAATTATAAAAAAAATTTTATTTATGTAAAGATTTTTTTTTAAACTTAAAATCATAATTTTTTATGATTGCCGTTTTTGTGAGAAATTTGATGTTTTTTGTAATTTTCCGTATTAATATTACGAAAAAAAAAAATTTTTTTAAATAATAACTTCTAAAGCACATATATTTGCATGCATTAGAATTATATGAATTATAAATTTTAATTTGAAGAAATTCCATGTCACTCAACAAAAGATTCAACAAGTAATAACAATTTTGAATGCTACGACAGTTACAATTACTGAATAATCTAAAGTTGATGTCTCCTATTGCTGATGTCGATTTTATTTTTCATTTTCTTGTATTAGCTCACACTCTCCCTCTATATATCTTGTTCACATTTTCAATCATTCATAAAATACTTTTTATTCATCCACTCAAGTTCAAATACATTTTTTTTTGAACTTGTAATGGATGACACTGGGTGTGAATACTGTTTTCAAATATTAATTCATTCATTCATTTTTTTTTTTTTTTAGATTTAAGTTGCATCTATCTACCAATAGATGACGCAAGGTAAACTTAAAAAAGGAAAAGAAATTATTCATAAAGGACTTTCTGCAATAGAATAAAAAAAAAAAAAAAAAGTAGGAATTGACTTAAAAATTTTTTTTTTATATTACTTGTTTTAAATGAAGTCAACTTTATTTCTGAGTGATAATTTTTCACATATAATAACAAAATAATAATTTAAAATGTAGTATAATAATTGATTTTTAGTTATAAGAGTGTGCACATTTTTTATAAACCTTTATGATTATTTAATTATTATTCTTTTTGTTATAATTTTAATACATTCCTATAAAATTAATGTTTTTTTTTATTGTTATTATTATCAATTCTTCATCGATTTAAAAAAAAAAAAAAAAAAAAAAAAAAAAATTTCTTTCTGTTCCTCGGATCCGCTGTTGTGAAGAAAGAAAAAGAAGAAAAAAGTGCCCAGCGCACCGTTCACCGAGAAATCAGCAGATAACCAACAAGAAAACTGTCACGTAGGCAAGAAGAGATTATTCGAGAATTGTGCAAGAGTTCTGTGGTTCGTTTCAAGGAAGACCCATGTCACTTCTGACAACTTCCCTTTGTGCGTTATTTATACATCGAGTGTTTTACCCCAATTCAGATTTTTATAGCTACTTTCAATTCAATAAAACAAAATTTTATAAAGTACTATTACTATAGCTTTTTTTTTTTTTTTTTTAAATTTCATTTTAATACAATTATCCACACATTTCAATTATGACATTAAAAAAAAATTTTTAACGATTTCAAATTTATAATGAGGAATAACTTTAACAATGAATGATAACTTTAAAAAAACAAGTAAAAAAAAAAAAAAATTTTTTTTTTTTTTTTTTAAATCAATTCCTACTTTTTGCCACTCTATTGCAGAAACTCCTATATAAATAATTTTCATTCATTTTTTTTTTTTTAAGTTTATCTGCCGCCATCTACTGGTAGATATATGCAACTTAAATCTAAAAAAAACTAAAATGAATGAATTAAATTGAATTAATATTTGAAAAAACTGTATTACAATCCAGTGTCATTCACTATAAGTTAAAAAAAAAAAATGTATGTATTTGAACTTGAGTGGATGAATAAAAAGTATTTTATGAACGATTGAAAATGTGAACAAGATGTATATAGGGAGAGTGTGAACTAATAGAAAGAATTGAAAATAAAAAGAAAGTTTCATTAGAAAATTATTTTATATTACATTACAAATTTTGATCCCAAAATAATAATGCAAGCAAAACATATAGTATAATCTATATAGTTGCCATCCATCAGAGAAACTTTATTGTTTTTCTACGTATTTTATCGACTGCCCCAGCTGAACAGACGAAGTTTAATGAAAAAGAGACAAAATTGATTTTCCTATTTAATAGAATATATTTTTTTTTTTTTTTCCTATTTAATAGAATTTATTTTTATTAACAATGTTAATTTTGCACATAAAAATACTAAATTAGCAGGTTTGTTGCAAAAAGAAGCACTTGAAGATATATGCTTCTTAAATTTTCTTTTAATTCACAGGATTAAAATTAATGTAGTCACAAAATGGCGTACGTTCGTACATATACTTATTTTAATACGAAAAATATAACTTATGGCTGATTTTCCATGAGAAACTTATTTTCAGTTAGTTCTATTCCAATAGAATCTGTTAACCGTGTTTCTTAATTAAATTGAGAAAAAATATCAATATTGAATAATTAATTGTAACTTCAGAAATTAATTAACTATTAATTAATTTTTAATTTAACTATTAATTACTTTTAACTTATATTTTTAAATAGATAATTTCGTTCAATCTATTTAAAAATGTATCAAAAGTTTCCTTAACATAAAACCATTACAATTAAATAAAACGTTTTTTTTTTTTCTTAGTATTTTTATTCTACGTGAAAAAAAGAGTATAATTTGAACGAACGTTTAAAATTTCATGTATGAGTTTGCAGTAGAATTTTCATAAAATGTCAAAAATAATTTTTTAATCGATAAACTAGTTTCACTTTGGACAGGAACTTTTTCAAAATGAAAAGCTGTTAGAGTCAGATGGCGTGTCAATTAGAATTGTTATAAATTTCGATACATTTCATTCCAGTGCGCTAGAAAAATCTGCAAAAACCAGACAAATAAAATCAAGAACAGTCACGTAAACGTAAACGGTGTGGCTTTCGGTTTCACTTTGAAAAGAAAAGAAGCGAAAAAACCCTCAAATTTCAAGGTTTTGGTTTAATTGCACAAGGGATGAATCACTGCGACAAACCTAAAGCTCTAGCTCATGCACTATTGGCAATCGCTTTTCCACAGTGTGTTCTATTTTATATCAGGTATATACTATATTACGATGACGTATGCTTTGAGATTTAAATTCTATTTTGTCAAAAATAGAATTTGAATTTCAACTAAAAAATTCTAATTTTAAATTCTAATTCTATTTTGTTAAAATTTCAACTAAAAAATTCTAATTCTATTTTGTTAAAATTTTTTTTTTTTTTTTTTGTTGAAATTTAAATTTTATTTTGTTAAAAATAGAATTTAAATTTCAACTAATCAAATGAATTATCATAAAATCAGCAAAGTTTAAAATTTTCACTTCGTTTTATTCTATTAATTAATTTCGTATAATTATTTAATTTTGGTACATATTAAATAATATGTGCATCACGTCAACCTGCGTTTTGTATGATTTTACTTTTTACTCTCTGTAGGGAAATAATTTTTGAAGAAGTTCAATACATTCATGAATTAAAAGCAAGTTGTATGTATGCAAAACAAGTCAATTTGTAGTAACAAGAAATATTTTGGATCCTAATATAATCCCAAATATAATAAAATACGCCAATGATTTTAGAATAATTAAACTTTAATTTAACTTTGTTAAAACTACTCAATTTCAACTACCCAAATTAATTATCATAAAATCAGCAAAGTTTAAAATTTTCACCGTTTTATTTTATTCATTAATTTCTTATTATTGTTTAATTTTGGTACATATTAAATAATATGTGCATCACGTCAACCTGCGTTTTGTATTTGATTTTACTTTTTCTGTAGGGAAATAATTTTTTTTTACATTTTTAAAAGCAAGTTGTATGTATGCAAAACAAGTCAATTTGTAGTAACAAGAAATATTTTGGAAATAATCCCAAATATAATAAAATTGGAATAATTAAACTTTAATTTAGTTAAAACTAATAAATTAATTATCATAAAATCAGCAAATTAAAAGCTTATTATTGTTTAATTTTGGTAGTTATATGCACGTCAATGCGTTTTGTATGATTTTTTTAAAACTGTGGGGAAATAATTTTTGGAAAAAGGTAATTTGTAGTAACGAAAACAAGGTATTTGTAGTAACGAAAACGTTTTCATCCTAATATAATCAAAAATATAATAAAATACGCCAATGATTTTAAAATAATTAAAAATAAACAAATGCTAAATAATTTTAAATTTAAAAAAATTTTCATTACCTATTAATGAATAAAAACTGAAATACGTTTTAAAAACTTTCATTATTTGTTTTATATATATTTCAACTGATTCCCTAGCCATGGATATAGGCGCGATTTTACATTAAAAAATAATAAATAAATAAAAAGTCGCTGTAAGGGCGATACATGGCAGAAAAAGACCGCAAAATCGTGCAAAAGAAAGTGCATGCTTTCGCCTGCAATTTCAGTTTCGCTTCCACACGCTGGCGACTGTTGGCGATATTCCTTCAGGCCAAAAGCTGCGAACAACCAGCAACCCTAGCAGAGAACCGGTCTCGTCGCTTGGCAACAGACGAAGAACAGACCCCTACGACTTTTTTGTTTATAAATTGTTTCTTTTACGGGTTTTTTTTTTTTCTTTCTTCTTCTTTTTGTGTGTGTGTTTCCCTCTTATTCTTTTTTTTTTTATATTTTTTATTCTTTTATCTACCATTTATTATTATTATTTTTTTTAGAAAGTGTAAAAAGAGACAATGGATTTGGGAAGTAATAAAAACCTTAGGGCTGTAATTAAGGTATGCAACAATTTTTTTAAAATTTTCTTAGCTTGAAAACTATCAAAAGTCATGTTTTTGAGTTATGAGATAAATCTGACAGCTGAATTGCTGATATACGAAGCGTTTAAAAATATAAATTACGAAAAAATAATCGTAACTTTTAGTCAGGATAATAATATATTGCAAACAATGCCAAATTTAAATTATCTCTGTTTTATACTCAGACGCAAATTTTATTTTTATCCTTAACTTTATCATTAAATAATTGAATTTATTTTTCGTAGTAATAAATTTTTTTCTTTATGTTTATTATTCAGAAAAGTACGTAAGGTACCAATTTTACCAAGTTATTAATTGCATTAATTATGTTAACAACAGTACAAATAAACCCATTTCGAGGGAAAAAAAAATCCCTCAGCTACATAATTAATTTTATTAAAGCATTACAGAAATTCTAAATGTCTTGCTAAACTGCTATAAAGTGCTTAAAATATTTTATTAAGGAATATTATGAGTTACAACACTTTTTATGCTCAATATATTAATCGTTCGATTAATAACGGATACGGACGTACCTTTTTCGGAGTATCTATGGGGTAAATATACCCCGAAAACCTCCACATAATCATTAATGTAATTAAATCATTAACATAATCACATACATAACATCATTAACATAATCATTAATGTAATTTATCTACATTAGTTAAATTTACATTATTGAAATTACATAGTGAATTTAAGTAAAAAAAAAAAAAAGAGAATTTACGCTGTTAAGTTAAATAATAAAAGGAAAGAAGTAAGTTAAGTGACTCAGGTACAATTAGGAGTCCGTGACACGTTTCCCCGCGGACGGTATATGAAAATGTATGAAAAATAAAAATAAATCAAATTTAGAATTTAAAATAAAGACATTAGAAATGAAAACATTCACTTCTTATGAATTTTGGATATCATTTGAAAAAAAAAAAATTTACGATAGCCAGTATTTGTGTTAAGGAGCCAAATAGACACCTCAGATTTGCAATTTAGCTGTTTTGGTCATTTTGAGTCCCACGAATTCTCTTTAGACTTGGGAAGGACACAAACTTCACATCGTAGATAGCTCTCGGTCTTTTCTAGAACTAATGACACCAGGATCGTAAACAGGAATGGTGCGAATAGCTTCGTTGCGAATCTGAGGGCATTTATCATCATTTTTTTTTTTGAAATTTTGAATATGTAATCCGCCATCGGATTAAGATCAAGATCTTTATGAATTGGTTTCCGTCTAACAAACCACGGAGCATCAACTGTAAGATTAATATCTGATAGATATATAACCCTCTTCACACTGTTCTTTTTAGACAATTATTTTGTTGGAGTAATTCGTAATCATAAACTAAATAAATTCTAATTTAGATAGAAATGAAAAATAATCTGTTGTTGAGATAAAGGATTGCAATATCGGACCAAAGTTCAATACCGGTATTCGATATTTTTTAGATCTTAATACCGGTAGTAGAAATTTTAGAAAAAGAAATAAAACACAGGTATTTTTTTTTTTTTTTTGTTTTATTTGCCAGTTTTATTAGGGAAAGTAAATATCACAAAAAAAAAGTTGTAACTTATAAATCATAACAGTACATAAAGAATCACAAAAAGTAAAGGAACATTTTTATTTGTTTAAATCACAAAAAATGTAAATATCACTATTCAGTCTGTGGTACTATTACAAATTTTTGAAATGTGATCTTAAAAACATAATGCATCAATTGTACTGTCATGCCTGGAACGTAATTTTGTGCAAAAATTACCAGCTGTCGAAAACGCTCTTTCAGCATCTACGCTAGTGGGTGGAACTGTTAGCAATGCGCGATATACTTTTTCCAAGTATTTACCTCTAAATGCCTCATCTTCAAATAAATCTATTTCTCGTCGGATTGTTTTGGATATAGCTGATTTCTGTATTGTATTTTGGTTTGTTGAAATTTTTTTAGTTATCACTAATTCTAATTTTTCTTCAAGAGACAATTTTCACTATCAACATTAGTGTCATTATAATCTTCGATAACTCTACCGAATTCTTCTGAATGTGGATAGGTTCTGAATTATGAATAAGAATTTACAGATAAGAATAAGAATTTCACAAATAAGAATTCACAGATAAGAATTCTAAATTTCTAGTAAATACCGAAAAACCGGTATTTAAACTTGTGAATACCGGTATTACAAAACTGTACAAATGGCTCAAAATACTGGTATTCGGTATCCCGGTATACCGGTATTGCAATCCCTAGTTGTGATACTTTCAATATTAGGTGCACTACTAACGATGTCTTTCATGAATATAAGTTATTTAGTCTTCGATATATATTTTTTTAACTAGAAAAAAATATATTAGTAATTGAAACAACATGGCTGCGAGTGGCTATGGCTGTTACGTTAAATAAATGTAAGCACTTCTCGAAATAGTAATAAATTATTTGCAGCTACGAGCTATGTGTCAAGTAGATCCTAAACAGTAATGTTTGTCGTTTTAAATAGATATAAAATTCAAGCAGAGCCGGTATTATTTACTAAAAGTAATATCTTCAAAATACAGCAAAAAAAAAAAAAAAAAAAACATTTTTTTTTTTCCTTCCTGACTCTTTACAAAATTTTGAATCTTCCTCAGATGGTATTATTCTGCGAACGTTCGAAAATCGTTCCATTTCATGAATCGAATGCAAATTTATTCCAATGACACTCAATGCTCAACAGGTCGTAACTGTTCGTTTCATTCTTCATCGAAGGGAAGTGAACCGGGAAGCTTCAGTTTCAAAAAGTCGCTTCTCCACAATCACAAAATAATGAAAAAAATAAATAAATAATACTCATCTTGAAACGAAAAAGCAGCGAATTATTATGAAAGCTTTGTTTATCTTTATAATAAACAAGTTAATTCCTACTTTTTTCATTCTATTGCAGAATGTCTATTTATAAGTAATTTTCATTCATTTTTTTAAGTTTATCTGGCGCCATCTATGGGCAGACACATGCAACTTAAATCTAAAAAAAAAAAACTAAAATGAATGAATTAATATTTGAGAAAGCTGTATCAACAGCAAGTGTCATCCACTACAAGTACAAAAAAAAAAAAAAAAAAAAATGCATTTGAACTTGAGTGGATGAAATGAAAATATTTTATCAACGATTGAAAATGTGAACAAGATATATATAGGAGAGTGTGAGCTAATAGAAGGAATTGCATAATCAACTAAATATAACCATTCGCCTCAGTCCAGATACATAGCAAAATCAGCATTTCGCAGGATACACCACAGAGCAGGGTTTGTTTCACTACGCTCACATTGCATTACAATAATTCGAGAACCAACACATCGATGAAGGGGACGCATAACTCTTCTTTCAATCCGACACAATAATTCCGATCAACAGATTTAGTGTGTTCCTCCTCGCATAAATACGGAAACTTTTAATTCTGTTATTTGTCGGATTTCGAACCAAGCTCCCCTCAATCGGAAAACCTAATAGGGTATCATTCTCCTGGTTTCATAAAAAATAGTTAATTATTATTTCCTATATTACCTATAATATATATATACCTATATTTTCTAATATTTCCTATAATGTATATTATCGGTGTAGGATTTGTTTGTGTGGTAATCAGCAGGCGGCGACACTTCACGGTTGCTTGTCTTTGACAGAGCCTGTTTACAACGTGGGGAGTATTCAACTTTGAACTCTGACCCCACGAGAAGGGGACAGGACCCCGGAGATGGGCGCGAAAGAGAACGGCTGGCGGGAGCGAAAGGGCAGGCTGCGTCAAGCAGTGAGAGAATATGTTTATCCCTTTAATTAATTGTCAATGTAAAAATATACATAGTATCATTAAATGGCTTTATTTAAAGTAACGTCCCGTTACTGCGTTTGGTATGTCAAATCCCTAGACACCCACTGCAAAAAGTACAGCCATTGTTAGACTGGTAGAGAAGTCTAACAAAACTGTAGGTTCGACCGGGATGAATCTATTGGAACCGGTGTTAATCTACATAGGTATATATAGGAAATTATACTATTACTTATTAAGAACTATATCATAACATATACTATATAACTACCTTCTGGTCCGTGACTTATCTTCAAGTTACACGCGCCCCCTGGGTAGTGCAAAGTGAGTAACGTCTGTACAGCCCTTATGGCATAAAAGATCACTGTCTATTTGCCAACTGCATTAGAAAAAAAAACAAAAAACTATATAAATACCATTATTATTATGAAACAGTTATTATAATAATTAATTATATATGTTATTTTATTTTGTTATATATACTTTTTTTTTTCTTCCTAATACCTGGATTTAAATTTCGCCGCATTTATATATACACTTTATAAACTATGTTAAATTACTCCTTATGTAGATATGAAAACTTTTTTATTAATACGCAAATGTAATTAAAATCTGATTTAAAAAAGCATTTCACCTTGTCTTTAAAAAAAAATTTTTTTCTTTTATAACATATACTACATAACTAGTTATTATAATGAAAACCTATGCTATATAACTACTACTATTATTAGGAAATAGTTGTTATTATAACAAGTTATTATATTCTATAAGAAAATACATATGTTATATATACTTTTTTTTTTCTTCCTAATACCTGGATTTAAATATCCGCGCATTTATATATATATATACATCCTATATAAACTATATCAAATTACTCCATATGTACATATGAAAACTTTTTATTAATATGCAAATGTAATTAAAATCTGATTTTAAAAAAGCATTTCACCCTGTCTTTAAAAAATATATTTTGTTCTTTTTTGTCTAATCTAGTAGTCCTAAAAACCAGCTCTCATTTACCGATTGTGACCAATCCACTTTCCGTATTCCATTGTCACCAAACGACCTTCCGAAGTGCGGTCACTGACTCAGTTTTGCCCCCTTGAGCCCCGAAGGTAGGTCAAGCACCTCGGCGGTTAATCGCTTAACTGTCCATTTTGCAGGACAACAATAAAAACAAAAATGACACCATCGAGTCAGAAGTCCCCGGAGTGTCGACTTCAAGCTGAGATCATCCATTTCCCCCAGGAGGTCTTGGGGATGGTCTCTTCTCACCCCTGTCATTGGATATTCTTAGGGGGAGAGGGAGTGACTCAGTTCTTTTTCTAAGAATTCCTGCATGTGTTACCAAGAACTCTCCTGGGTTGTTGGGTTTCGTCACCGTTGGCTGTTGTTCGAAAAGGAGGGACGGATTTAACGACCTCTGCTAATGGACTGGAACAAGCAATGATGGCAACTGGTCTTGAATTTCTGTTTGGTATTGAAAACGGAACATGCCCACTATACGAATACCTTTTAACTGTAGGGATTTTCAATAACCATATTGCTTTTCAGATCATCACCATGGCTCCCACCGTTCAGCATAACCCTTTCACTGATTTGCTTACACGTATTGTTTACGTTTTTCAATAGTCTTATGGCATCGACAATGGGTCACTCATTTACCGAATTTAAACTTAACTGTAAATTCTTTTATTTTGCATTTTACTTTTATTTATTTTTAGTATTTTTTAATTTTTGAGTACCACATTAATTGAATTTCTAGAAACTTTATCTTTCCTGTTTTGTTACTAACCTTAAAGCAGCCAATTAAATTCTAAACATATCTATGAATTAAGATGATGAGGTTTAAGGGTATTTCCCCCTGTTGGTACTCCGTACTCGGTACGCCAGTTGCCAGTCACCGTTGGCTGTTGTTCGAAAAGGAGGGACGGATTTAACGACCTCTGCTAATGGACTGGAACCAACAATGATAGCAACTGGTCTTCCATTTCTGTTTGGTATTGAACATGCCCATGATATTTTTACTGGACCGAGAAAGGAATCGGATTGAAGATGTTGTTGTTGTTACGTATCCCACCTGGTAGATATCTAATCTAGACCATGCCCACGAACCCGTATGGACTCATAGATGAAGAGAAAGGGGGCAGCTTCTGTTGTGATGGAGCACCCGTAAGTAGAAGGCTGACTTTTTGTTCCGTGACGCTCTTTACAGTCATAGGAGCCGGGGACCTACGTCTTAAAGTGAATTTCGAATCACTACAAACATCCATGGCCACAGCCGGGAATCGAACCCGAAACCTGGGGTACAAGAATCGTTCCACTATTTAGCTAGAAATCTTCAATCAGGGCCTGGTGATCGAGTGATTAGCGCTCTGGCGCTCGGTACCAGAGGCTTCGTGTTCGATTCCCGGCTGTGCCCATGGATGTTTTTAGTGGTTCAGAATTCACTTTAAGCCGTAGGTCCCCGTCTCCTATAACTGTAAGAGCGTCACGGAGCAAAAGTCAGACCTCTACCTACGGGTGCTCCATCACAACAGAAGCTGCCCCCTTTCCCTTCATCTATGAGTTCATACGGGTTCGTGGGCATGGTCTAGATTAGATACCTACCAGGTGCGATACGTAACAACAACAGAACTCCTGGGTTGTTCGGTTTCGTCACCGTTGGCTGTCGTTTTTCGAAAAGGAGGGACGGATTTAACGATGTGCTAATGGACTGGAACCGACAATGTTGGCAACTGGTCCTGAATTTTCTGTTTGGTATTGAAAACGGAACATGCCCATGATCTTTCTGATGGAGCCAGGAAAGAATCGGATTGCAGATTTCTAGCTAAATAGTGGAACGATACCTTTAAACTGTAGGGATTTTCAACAACCATATTGCTTTTCAGATCATCACCATGGCTCCCACCGTTCAGCATAACCCTTTCACTGATTTGCTTACGTTTAGTGTTTACTTTTTTCAAATGTCTTATGGCATCGACAACTGGTCCCTAATTGTACCGAATTTAAACTTAACTTTAAATTCTTCTATTTTGTATTTTAGTGTTATTTATTTTTATTATTTTTAAATTTTTTGAGTACCACATTAATTGAATTTTTAGAAACTTCATCTTTTATTTTTTGTTACTAACCTTAAAGCAGCCAATTAGAATTCCGAACATATCTATGAATTAAAATGAGGAGGTTTAAGGGGTATTTCCCTGTTGGTACTCCGTGTTCGGTACGCAAGTTGCCAGTCACCGTGGGCTGTTGTTCGAAAAGGAGGGACGGATTTAACGACCTTTTCTAATGGTACCAATCGATATTTGACGCGTTTGTGGCCCAAATGGAATGGACCGATCCTTTAAAATTCCAACATTATTAGCAAGGCCTCTAATCGTAAATCGGCGGTTTGCAAGCACCAAATCTTTAATTTTTGGACGTGGGCTTCGTCGGTTGAGGTGGAGGGTCGACCAGAGGGCTCTTCGTCTTCAACGCGTTCTCTGCCTTCTTTGAACTGTGTATACCACTTCTAAACATTTCTTTCCGATATAGGAATGCTCACCGAATGCTTTCTGCAACATTCTATACGTTTCCTCAAACAAAATTGAATGCAAGTTTTTTGCTCAGACATTTCAAAAATCGCCGGAATCATTTTGAGCGTCTCACAAAGCCGAGCGTAACTCAAGCACTAATGAATGTTTTGACGTCAAAATTTCACACAAATGTCAAGGACAATGCCAGCAATCTAAAAAAGAAAGAAAAAAATTGACATTCCATAACCCCCAGGAATTTTAAATTGAAAACGGGTCTTACTTTTGGACACAATAGTATGTTTGCCAGGAAGTCCTTTATAAATAATTTTCATTCATTCTTTTAAGTTCATCTGGCGCCCCCTATGGCTAGATATACGCAACTTAAATCTAAAAAAAAAAACAACTAAAATGAATGAATTAAATTTAATTGCTGAATTAATATTTGATAAAACTGTGTTCACATCCAGTGTCATCCACTACGAATCAAAAGTCTTTTATGTACGATTGAAAATTTGAACCAGATATATATATAGGGAGAGTGTGAACTAATAGAAGGAATTCAAATAAGGATTTTCATGGATAACTGGAAAGGATGCGAATGTTGTTACTTCCGCCCGTTCGTTGTGGGGCCTGCAACGTGCAGCAGCCATCTGTAAGCGAATTCATTTCCAACGATCGATCTCGTTACATGTGAGCGGAAACGAGCCCCGCTTGAGAAGGGGGATAAAGAGCACGTAAATGCCGCTTTGAACAGCTCAGGTATTTCTATTACGTAAGGCATACCTTATGGAAGGTACTGCACTCAAACAGAAAGCGCACATTCAATTGTAATTTTAATTCACTTGAGTTTAAATGGACATTTTTTAAAAAATTATCTGCCCTTTTTAATACGCTTTTAAGCTTCACTTGTATGTTTGTTTGTAACTGACTCTTTGGGCTCGATTTTGCCCTACTTTAAGCGATCAGATTTAATTTAAACGTTGCAGACTTATCAAGGACCGACGACACTAAAATATTTTGATAAGTTTATTATCTCGTCGTGATTAGAATTAGTGATTTTATATTAACTTATGAAGAGCAATTTAACCCATGTAGAATGAAAGTACCTAAGACATTCAAACATACCTGGGACAGTGGCATAACGCGTCTGTCTTCGGGTCAGGAGATTCCCTGTTCGAATCCTGGCCTATTCGCATTTAGCCTTTGTTTGACTCACAATTAAATTATTGTAAGAACTGTAGTTCCAGTCCTCCATACCGGGACCTCATTTAAATAGTATAGTTTAAAAACACTAAAAATGCGCTTTTGAATGAATCAAACTAAAAAGTAAAAAATAATTGTTAACATAAGAATAAAATGACTGACGAGAAAATGAATGTCACTGTTCTAAAAATGTGGGTTTTCTCCTCAGTCATTTTATTCTTATGCTAACAATTATTTTTTTTTTACTTTTTAGTTTGAGTAACTCTAAAAGCGTGTTTTTTAGTTTTTTAAACTATAAATAAATAATGTCATGGACATTTGTTTTCAATGTTATTGTTTGAAACATTGACGAACGCAAGTAGTAAAATGCAGTCCTGTTTGTTAAAATTTGCCAAAATGGTCAAAGAAGTTTTTTTCATTAATTTATTTATTTTTCTTTACCATATGTGAATATGATGTTGTCCTGGTTAGGGTGATTATTCGTGATACAATCCAAAAGTGCAGCAAACAAATAAAACTCCATTCCAAATTTTGGTTGAAAAATGGTAGTTTGGGCCCCTTAACTCTTGAAATGATTCATGAATAACGTTAGTCCTCTGGAATTTTCTGGAGGATTCGGCTTTTTGCTTGAAATATTTTCTAGTATGGTTTTGAAGAACTTTTCACGTTTTGGCTTGGGATTTTAAACATTTGTATATCCAATGTCTTATAAGTACTCGTAGTGCTTTGATCCTTTCTTTCTTCTTGACATTTCAAATTTATCACTTTTGGCATTTTCCCATGCCTATTGAGCTGTATAGTGCTTCTTATTGTATTTGGAATACTTCATTCTTTATTTATGCCTAGAATTTTCAAATTTTGATATATTCTTTTGACTATTATTGAATGTAGCAACATTTCTTGTAGAATTTGGTACACCTCATTATTCATTTGCGACGACATTCATCTTACTTTTGTATATTCTTTTAGAGATTCTTGAACCATTCGTTCTTCATGAAGTTCTTTATCTATTCAACATTGCTATATTCATGTGGCTATTGAATTTGGCCATTACTGTAGTATTCCAATCAATTTCTTCATATACACTCATGTCCATAAATTAAGGATAATTCAGAATCACACAGAAATTGAACTCTAAAATAGAAATTTCACCTGTAGAATTATCACACACATCTTGAAGAAGAATATGCAAAATACAGGAAACCACCAGATGGCGCGGATAGTACGTCACAATGACGAGAGTGTAAGAGAGGGGTATATAAGGAATGGTGACAAAGAAGTAAAATTGTTCACAAGCGCTTTAAAAGCCTTTCAGTGCAATAACCGCATAGTTATGGCACAAAGGAAGCATTTGGATGATTTTTTACGTGGTAGAATTATCGGACGACTGGAATGTGGACGTAACCAGCTGGAAGTATCCGAGGAACTTGGAATCGCCCAGAGTGTCCTCTCCAGGCTTTGGCAACGATTCCAAGATGATGGTAATGTGAGTAGATGTTATAGCACAGGTCGCCCCGAGTTACAACGCTGAATGAGGACCGGTATTTAGCAGTTACTGCCAAAAGAAACAGACGGAGTACAGCATCAGACCTGTCTCGTCAGCTCTCTTCAGCTACCGGTACGACAGTTTAAAGGCAGATCGTGTACAGACGCTTAGGGCACATTGGTCTATATGCTCGTAGGCCTGTCAGATGTGTTCCACTTACCGCAGCTCACTGTCGCCTGCGATTAACCTGGAGTAGAGAGCATGCATTGTGGACACCGCAACAGTGGTCTGGTGTGATGTTTTCCGACGAGTCCAGGTTTAGTTTGCAGTCTGATTCTCGCCGGACTTTCATATGGAGAGCGCCAGGTACCCGTTACCACCAAGAGAACACCATTGAACGACACCGTTACGGTGGTGCAGGATGGCTCGTTTGGGGAGGAATTATTCTTGGTTCCAGAACTGACCTGCATGCTCAGAGTGTAACGATGACAGGCCACATCTATCGGGATGTCATTCTGGAACAACATGTACGTTTGTGTCGGGGCGCCATGGGTGCTGAATTTCTGTTTATGGATGACAACGGCCGTCCTCACCGTGCGAGCATTGTAGACGAATGCCTTCAATTGAGGATATCACCCGTATGGATTGGCCAGCATACTCACCGGACTTGAATCCAATAGAGCATGTGTGGGATATGCTTGGCCGACGAATTGCAGCCCGTCAACCCCTCCCACCTGTCAACCGGAACTTCGCAGGGCATTGCTTGATGAGTGGTGTAATATTCCCCAAGATCAGATTGATAATTTGATACTCAGCATGCCTAGGCGTTGTAAGGCCTGTATTGCATCGTCCGGGAGACATATTCCATATTAACCATCATACTAACCATGTTATACTGTTTTTTGTAAATAGGTTTTTTTTTTTTTTTTAAATTTGCTCCAGGGAGTAAAAATCGCAATTTTTATTAATTATGTCAAACATATAGCATTTTTTTTTTGCTCTTTACCTTTTGTTTAATAAATAGACTTTACAAATAAGTCAAATTTGTTTTGCTTCTGTCTCTTTCTTTGCCTGAACTTCATTATCCTTAATTTATGGACATGAGTGTATATCTCGTGCATTATTAAACTTTGGCTTATTCCTGAGTTTATTCCTCCGTTCTCCAATGTTTGTGCGTCATAAGTTGAAATTGCCAAGCAGATCTCGTTTTTTAATTTTTTTTTTTTTTTTTTTTTTAGTTTACCTTAAAGGTCATGACTCATATAATAGGTAAAACCTATCCATATGCTTGTATTTTGCATGCATCAAACTAAAATTAGAATACCATTCTGAAATAGACTTGAGTGACAGCCCATCGACAGTTATAGCCAGTACAAATGCGTCTCATGCTTCATGTTTTGCGTCTCATTTCTAAATAAGTTCATTTAAAAGTTTTCTGTTCCATGCTTACTCAACATCATTCGAAACACACAACGAACGGATAAAAAGAACACTCACCTATGTAAAAGTTTTTGTGCTATAAACACTCTTACGAATGGATTGATTGCTGTCCAACAACAATAATAATAGAGTTGATGATTTTGCATGCGTAATTATTAATGTAAGCAAAAAAACAAAAAACAATCAAAAGTTAATCTATAGTTATTTGAAAAGATTCCTTCAATGAATAGGCACCCAATAAACAGTGCATTATTCATTAGTAAAGGCGAGTAGTACATTAATAATGAATGATTTATTAATTCTTCATTATACATCAATGAAATGGATTTTAATTCTGAAAAATAATGCAAAGTTGATAGCTTACAATTCTAAATAACAATTTAGAAATGAACTATACAACCATAGTATAATTATTGTTGTGTAAAATGGTATAACACGACACAATATAGAATGCACTTTAATTTAAAAACAAGTAATATAATTTTAATAATTAACAAGTAAGTAATTTAAGTAATACAATTTTTTTAAGTCAATTCCCTACTTCTTTTCACATTGCAGAAAGTCGTTTATAAATAATTTTCATTCATTTTTTTAAGTTTAACTGGCGCCCCTATTGGTAGAGACATTCAACTTAAATCTAAAAAAACAAATTAAAATGAATGAATTAAATTTAATGAAAGAATTAATATTTGAAGAAACTGTATTAATGTCCAAGTGTCATCCCCTACAAGTTCAAAAAATGTATTTGAACTTATGCGGATGAATAAAAAGTATTTTATGAACGATTGGAAATTTGAATAAGATATATATAGGGTGAGTGGGAGCTAATAGAAGGAATTGAAATAACAAAAGTTTGAATTCTGATTTGACAACGACTTCATTCAAATCTGCCTATCAAGTGTGCGCAATGTACTGTTTTTACATTTTTTTTTTTTTTTTCTCCGATTCGTACAAAACCTTTCACTTTAATGGGCCATTCAATTTTTTTTTTTTTTTTTTTTTTTTTTCCCCCGAAAAGCGAACATTCAAAAATGACACGCGGATAATTAAGCAGTTTGTGTGCATGCGAAATGAGAGGCCGTTGACACTGTCGGGAAAATGTCAAAGTTTGAAGTATTGTTCTCCAACGGAATCAACAATGAAGGGAAAATTGCGAATCGAACACTCTTTTCTGCCTACGATTAGAGTCAAATGTAATTCTATTTTTATGCTCCAACTAACATTTCATTTCCGTTTCATATCTGAAGCGTAACGGGACTTTAAATTTGTATCGTCTAGTTTTCAGTTTAATTGACAGAAATTAAATGGGGGAACACTGTTTTTTAAAATATCGATTTCAATTACAAAATTAAATTGAAATAATAATTTAAAATATCATTTAGAGTTAGGTTTAATGATAAAAACTAAAAAATAATATTGATTTTTGTATTTTTTACTTTAAATATGTTTGTTATTTTTAATACAGTTTTTTGTTGGTTTCAAATGCCGAGAATTTTTCAGATTTCGCCACTATGTAGCACAGATGTAACAGATTCAATGTTACTCAGAGTACATTATCGAAACTTGCCCCTACTGCACTCCTCTTGCACCGTGTAGTGTTGAAGCTCCCAACGGCATCTGGGTTCACATCCTCCTCTTCAAGCGCAAAGGAAGGATATTTCTTCCGATAGATTTATCGTGCGCATCGTTGGCCTAATCACAGAAGCTTTTGAGCACTTTTTGTTCAGAAACACATCGCGTTATCAGTCAACTGAGTCTTTTCTTCTCCTCTCATCTGCCCGGTTTTGAGCCGGTTTCGATCCGGTTTCAGCTCAACCGAACAAAGGTCCAAGTGAGAAACACACAACTGACACTCAAGCTAAAGCCAACTACATTTCAGTGAAAATTTTCATTCAATTGAAGAAATAAACTACATCATGGTTTACAATAAACTGGCATCTGAAACCTGAAACCTACGCTTATGATTTCAACGTCTTTTGGCTTCAGGTTCGAATCCTGGCGGTGGCATGGATGTTTGGGAGGAGTTCGAATACACTTTAAACTGTAGGTACCTGTCTCAGAGAGACACATTAAACTAAACCATCGCCAAATATCGCTCCTTGTAACACATATTTATTTCTTTAGTTTCTATTTCTTAATCTTACAAAAAAAAAAAAAAAAAAAAAAAGTAAATCTAAATCAATTGTATTATTCATTTTATGAAATTAAGTTGCTTTAGGGGGCCTGAATGGCCAGGTTTCTAGCGCCTGGCGTTCGGTGCCATGAATGTTTGTAGTGGTTCGAATCCACTTTAAACTGTAGGCTTCAGTCTGTTTAGCCCTCGTGTGCACAAGACATCACCGTAGAGCGTACAAAACAAACAAACCAAATCAGCGTCTTTTGCATTTTAATTATTTTTAGTAGAGTTAACCAATGGATATTTCGGCAGTCGCAGTTCTCTAGGTAATGGAAGGGACGTCATAGGAAAAGGGCGCACAATCGGAAGTGACGTGTTGGCAGACAAGGGTCCATCATGGTAGAGGGGGTTTTCGAAAATTTTTTTCTTTGCCTGAAAATTTTTCCCTGCAACAACGTTGTAGTATCGAGAAATAGGTAACTTTTTAAATTTGTTTTTATTTATTTATATATTTTTTAATTTTACAAGATTTACTTGGTAAAGGAATTTATTTTTATTTTTTTTTTTTTGAAAAAAATTATTTTTATTTTAACTTGGCCTTTTTTTTTAGTTTGATATTTTTAATTGGATTAGTTTACAAAACTTATTTAGTAAAGGAATTCTTCTTCTTCTAATTATTATTTTTAGAGAATGTTACATGAATGTTCTATAGTACAATTGCCACTGGGGAAAAGTTTCAAGGGGAAAATATTCACCAATCCTGATTTATTTTCGATATATCCTGACTTTTCCGAAATGTCACGTTATTTAAACTAGAAACTAATGGATAAAGAAAATAAAATAGTAAGGAAAGAAAATTAGAATAATATCGATTAGCCGATATACAGTTAGCCATAAAATTATTTAATATTTAAGCAAAAAAAAAAAAAAAAAAAAAAATCATGATTTAATTATTTAATTATATTATTAACTTGTGAAAGAAATTAAGAACAAAAACAATACGAAACATTGAAAGAGGTCCAGGAAACCATGGACCCATTTTCTCCAAATTATAATTTCATGGATAAGGAATGAATATTTTAATATTTGTTTGGGACAAAATATGACACAAGGGAAGTTTGTGAATAGAATATAAATGCCAGATATTTAGAAAAATTAAATTTACATTCATTTATAGTAGAGGAAAATGAACCCTTCCTTTGAAAATCGTTGCAGGATAGTAGATCTTTTTTTCCAACAGCACAGAGCAGACAGTAAAATTGGTTGACAAAAAAATCACCAAGCTATCATTGCTCGTGTGAAGTTATCATCGCACATGATAAACTACAAAGTAAAAGTCACGTGAGGAATACGTTTGTCCCCAAACTGGCAACCTTGAGGCTCTATATGTTACCTTACTACTCTATGGTTTGATTTGTTTGTTGCTCTACGGTCATCTTATGCACACTTTAGGCTAAACAGACCGGGACCTACAGTTTAAAGTGGATATAGAACACCACCAACAAACATCCATGGCACCGCCGGGACTCGAACCCGAAACCTGCGGTACCGAGCGCCAGAGCGCTAACCACTCGGCCATCAAGCCCCTTACTACTCTATGAGAAAGAATAGCAATTTCTTGTGTATGCATGGCAACTGTGTCAAAAATTATTCATTTAACGTAATAGGAGGGGGTATTATACCACGTGAGCCCTTATTAGGTTATTATTGTTTATAGATCACTTTATAAAGACTTTAGATGGATGTGGATGTTTTACGGGGCTTGGACGCCGGAGAAAGTAGAGACATTAGAGAGTTTTTGCATACCGTATTTTGGACTTCCGTTAGCTTTTTCTCTCTAGAGCGCATGCTCATAGGAAACATTATTACAGATACGCATGCGCAATTTCCTATGAGCATGCGCGATATGGAGAAAAAATTAACGGACGTCCAAAATACGGTATGCAAAAACTCTCTATTAACAGTAGCCCTCAAACTGATCGTAGCCCTCCTTAGTAGCAGGAATCAAGCCTATCACAACTGAGAGACAGAACACATCATTTATTTTTATCTCATTTATAACTATCATTATTCATTTATTTGTTTTAGTTAAACAAATAGATGAGTCATAATAACTCTAACTAAAAACAAATAAATGAATAATGATAGTTATTGTTGCTATTACTCATTTATTTGTTTTAGTTAATGTCATGATGACTCATCTATTTGTTTCAGTTGTTTTATTATGACTCATTTATTTACTTTGTTTTTATTATTATTCATTTACTTTATTTATCGTTATCTCTTGCTGCCAGCGACGGCTAAGCGATGCAGGAAGAACAGAGCCTTTAAGACGCCTCACATTTTAGTGAGAAAATCAGGGAATCGCCCAGAAGCCATCCCTGTCACAGCCTCCTTATTTTCGAAAACAACGGACCTGCCCCGCTGCCATGGTAACGGACTGAACTAAATGAATGGGCCTGACTGGCCGAGTGTCTGGCGCTCGGTGCCACAGGTTTTCGGGTTCGAGTCCTGGTGGTAACATGG
>BPLR01013966.1:0-30567 GCA_021605095.1 Caerostris extrusa
TATATATATATATATTTGATAAATTCATATATATTCATATACTGTCCAAATTCATATTTTACCATGAAAAAAATAATAAATGTATTCGGAAGAAAGTTATCCCATCAATAAAACTTGATGTAAAATTATTAAATTATAAAACTTTTCCTAAACTCTCTTTTGTCCAACTGAATGAACACTGGATTATCTTGAAAAATACATATTTAATTCAATGAGGTTGTACCACTGAAAGTTGACCGATTGCCAAAGTACTAAAGTCTCAGCATTATTTGATTCGGTTATTGAGTTTACTAATTGAGCAAGAGTTAATTCCCTGGAGACTCTTCTATCTTGACCATAAAAGAATTTGCTCTGACTTCACTAAGCCGCCTCAATCCAATTTCGTGGTCACAGAGCTGGATAAGTATGATGTTTTATTGGAGCATACTTCAAACCGAGTTTTCATGCTCGAATAGTCCGTCTCTTCTTGGAAAAAGCTACCATAGTTGAGGGAATCCAATATCTTGCTATAGTTAATCCAGAATGTTTTTAAATCGAGTTAAGGTTTAGTGCGACAAAATATTATTGATGTGATAATAAAAAATATTTCTAATACCAAAATATGATAAGTTAGTTTATTGAGATATTTATACATGTACACATACACTTATGTAAATATTCGTTCTATTCTTTACTCAGTAGTAAGAATAATTGCATGTGATAATGACAGTGTTCTTAAAAAGTGTAGTGTAAAACAACGAGTGATTGTGCTAAAAAGTATAGTGTAATATGTACACCTATAGGCGTAATGATGTATGTGTTCCTATAGGTGTAAGTAATGATAGTTTGCTGCCTAAACAGTATGGTGTAATATATACTTATAGGCGTAAAGGTGTAAGTAAAGGCGTATGCGTGCCTTTAAGTGTAAATAATGATAGTGCTCCTAAAGGGTGTAGTGTAATATATGCCTATAAGCGTAAGATGAAAATAATGATAGTGTGCCTATAGGTGTAAATAATGATAGTGTGCCTATAGGTGTAAATAATGATAGTGTGCCTATAGGTGTAAATAATGATAGTGTGCCTATAGGTGTAAATAATGATAGTGTGCCTATAAGTGTAAATAATGATAATAGGCTTCAAAGGATCCGATTCAACTTTTAACATAGTATACAGCTATTTCTTTAATAAGAAAGTCGATTCGGTTACAATTGCCATAAAACTTATATAAACAATCTAATTGATTGATTGGAGTTTGCTTTCTCTTATAATATACATATGAGGTGAAAAGGTTTGCAGAAGACGATATTTTCTTCCCATGTGCTCTGAGACAGTGGTTGTCAAGTTTTTATGTTTGCCTGCTCCCATGGTAAACCAAAACTCATACAACCCAATCCATAATCCACAAATATCTTAATAGTTATGTTTTATGCAGTATTTTTATTAGCAGGACTCTTTCTAAAAATTTTTTTGAAGTCTCCCAAAAAGTGAATAAATTATTATTTTTAATAAAAAATTTGTTGCCAGAAATAAATTAAAAACCGACCAACATATTTTTATTTTACAACTGAAAAAATAATCAAATATTGCTATAGTAAAACGTTGAATTAATGAAATAATAATAAATCTTTTCATCTAATGCATCGATCAAAATGACCTCTGCAGGTTTTTAAAATTGCGTGATTTTTGATTTGTGTTATGATACAAGCGAAATGAAAAATATTCCTGTATATACTCACATGTAAATGAAACAGTATCTTTAGTATTTTTCAAAATTGAAAATTCTGAAATCTCGTGGGAACAAAATATAACTTATTAACAATTTAATTAGTTATTAATTTAAATTATTGATTTCAGATCATTCAATAAATTGACATATAATTGTTATTAGCTTCCATGCCACAAATGATGAAACTAAATAACTTTCGAAATCCTAAGCTCAGGAAAACTTGTCATAGCCTTACAATTTGAAAGACAGAACGTCAATACAAAATCAACGGAATAATAATTTCTTACTTCAACTCCACTCCTTACCTTAACTGTGCTTAAAGTTGCTAAAAGGAAAGAACTAAAAAAGTTACTCCAATCTTTTAAAATTATTGACTTTTACCTTTAATTTGAAGTGAGGGGCTAAGATGGATGGCAGTAAACTAGATTTGCAATGATTTTCGCCCGGTTGTTAAGCTAAAGGGAAGTTGCTGGTTCTAATGCTGGCAGTTAATCAGGAGAATAAACACCGTTCTATGGTTCCACTGGCTTCGATTTTTTTGTTAGAAATATCTTTTAGAATATTTTACTTGAAGAAAGAATTATGGAAGTTAATTATAGAATGGTTTTATATTTAAAATTATTATTAAGTCAAATGAAATGGACTGCTTAGAAAAAAAAACGACAAATGTTTCGTAGAAATTATTTTGAAGCTAAGTGTTTCTGTGTTCCTGTAATGCTTTGAAAGACAAAAACATGTTATTATTTATGTTTATCAAAAATTTTTCCAACAATTTTTTCAAATTTCCTGAAAATATAAGATATTTTGATGTATTTATTATTATGGTCCTTGTTGGAGGAGAAAATAACAAAATATTTTAATTTCTAAAACTCCTTCACAATTTACATTCTTTTTGAGTAAACATTTGATTAAGTCCAAGCTAGTCTCCTATGAATGCATAATCATCAGTAAAAAGCGAAAGAGAAGTATGTAAAAATGCATATTTGCCATTAATAATATATGTACAAATAAATGTAAATCAGAATATTTTTAATTTTTTTATGTTAATTAAAAATTTAAAAAATGGCATTTTGTATTTATGTGCTGCTATGTGATTTGTAAGTGTATTTTTCTATTAAATCTGGGCCAGAATCCCTTAATTTTGTTTGATTTGCCGCTTTTTACGGTCATTTTGTGTACACTTTAGGCTAATTAGACCGGCACCTACAGATTAACGTGGATTCCGGAACCACTAGCAAAACATCCATTAAACATGTGGTACCAATGACCAAAGCACTAGCTAATTGGCCATCAGGCCGCCATAATAAGATCATAATGTAGGGAAATCAGTGTTATGTCAGTTACCAATTATTTAAAAACTATTTTGTATTTTAAATTTTGAAGAAATTCATAATTAATTAAGCTTCAAAGTAAAATACTAAAATTATTTTAACTTTTAAGATCATGTTAAAAAAAAAAAAAATGATGATTTTAGTACAGCGCCGACTTTTATGATTTTTCAAAAATACGTTTAATTTTATCCGTAAGGAAAAAATATCTCTAAATGTATGGAGCACAGAGTCCAGACTTCAGGTTCTTGAGCCTTGCTTTCTGAAACGAAGATGATCTCGGTGGAGATGGATAGTAGGGATTCGAATCCCCTTTTAAACGACAGTCAGGTCCCAGTCTAACATGACTGTCGATGTGAGCATTGGGTGTATCCGGCTTTAAACCTATACGACGAAAAAAATTCAAAATGATGTCTACGAAATCTGCCAGCAGAAACGGTGATTGTAAAAAAAAGGGGCTATTTTACCACTTTCTAATGATTAAGATCGCTTTTTAAGCTTCAAACGGTGCCCGAGGTTTCGGGTTTGAAATTGCGCGAAACATAAATTACTGAAAAAGATTTTGGTTCTGGCATCCACTTTGCTGGTACAATCCCTGTCTCATATGACAGTAGAGCATCACAGAGCCCAATCGGATTTTCACCCACATCATTGCCCTAACCTAAATTTATCAGAATATTTACTTTATTCTAACAAAAATTTTTTTTACTGAACATATATACCTTTGGCTGTTTTTGTATCATCAAATTTAATAGAAAGTCAGTCTAGTTATTATGTAGGAGATTTCTTTTAAAGTCGATCACTTTAAATGTTTTGAAACTAGTTTAACCTAATGTCTAGGTGTAATAAAAATAAAAAACAGTATTTACTTTTACAATATTACGTTACATAATCAACAGTAAATAATTATATATTTAACAATGTTACGGTGTAAAGTAAGCGATTCCAAAAAAAAAAAATTCTTGCAAACATATAGTTTCTTAAGTGGCATGATGGTTGAGTGACTAGCGCTCGGTGCCAGACAGGTTTCGGGTCAGAGTCCCAACGATGCCATGGATGTTAGTAGTGGCTCAGATCCACTTTTAACTCGTAGGCCCCAGTCTCGTATTTTTTTAGAGCGTAATAGAGGCCAATCAGATTTCTCACCAACATCATTCTTAAACTATAAAACAAAGGAGCAACTCAGCTCTAGGTACAGTTTTATGGTGCAGTAGCAGTAATAAAGGGTGGCAATGATGGATATATTTAAATTAAATAAAAAGTAACATTTAAATAAGAGATCTATAAAACTGTGATTTAAAAAGTGCGCTATATTTTCGTATTCCATGAAAATGAATACATTTTATCAAACAAAATCAATTTTGTAGTGCTAAATTTAAAAATTAAATATTTATATGCTTTTTTATGCTTTTCCATACAGAACTTAATATATATATACATTATAGAGATGACAAATTATACCCAATACTTTTTAGAAAACTTTACTTAAAGTTAATGAAATTTAATCAAAAACAATTTTCCAATCTTTTAAAATTATTGACTTTCCGCTTCATTTGCTGCCGAGATGAGTCGTGTACTTAACTAGATTTGCAGTGATTTTCACCCGGTATTTAAGTTAAAGGAAACTGCTGCTTCTAATGCCAACAGTTAATCAAGCGGAAAAACACGAGTGCTTGGTTTTCTCATACTTCGCTTTTTTTTTTTTCCTTGAAATATTTTGGGTTAAAAAAGTAAGACCACCTTACTTTTTGCAGCAAAAAAGTTAATGCACTGGTTTTTTTTTTTTCTTATCCTTTTTCTAAGTAAACATTCGGGCTAATTAAAATGTAAACTGAGTTATTTTTACTTTTAAGTTATTATCAAGGTTTAGGAAATGGAAAGTAGAAAAAATAAAAGACAAATGAGGTCTGTAAAAGCAATTGAAGTTGAAGCTCAGATAAAGAAATTGTCTGGTTTTTGGTAATTAGAAAAACAAAATTAAAAGAATGAGATAATTTTATTTTTCGGAAATCATTTGTTTAGGTCGAAATTAACTTTAGGATTGCTGTAATTCTTATGTGAATAACATTCATTAACGAATAATGCTAATTGAATAAATACTGATATAAAGAATATTGTTATAATAAATTAACAGCATTCATTATTCTTTGTTATTGATAGATAAATTATTTAGTAATTAAGATTAATTTAGTTAATTATTTAAATTGATATTATTTATTTTTCTTGTGTAGCACAGTTTCTTATGGTGTACAAGCATGATATGACATATATATAATTAATATATTGAATTATTTTTATGTCAGAGTGTTACTTGTTATATATATATATAATTATATATAATATTAATTAAGAAGTTTTTTTTGTATATTTTATCCAACATTTACCAAAAATAACATTACTGAAAAGTATTACTAACTCGATGTCATGAAATTTCTTGTCTTCATCGATTATACATTTAATAACTGGCAGTCCCATGAAAAATAGTTCTGTCAAATTCACATACACTGAAGTGACAAAAGTCATGGGATACCTCTTAATATAGTGTCGGCGCTCCTTTCGCCCGGCGAAGTGCGGCAACTCGACGTGGCATGGACTCAACAAGTCGTTGGAAGTCTTCTGCAGGAATATTGAGCCATGCTGTCTCGGTAGACGTCCATAATTGTGAAAGCGTTGATGGTGCAGGATTTTGGGCACGAACAGACCTCTCGATGATGTCCCATAAATGCTCGATGGGATTCATGTCGGGCGATCTAGGTGGCCAGATCATTCGTTGGAATTATCCAGAATGTTCATCAAACCAATCGCGAACAGTTGTGGCCCGGTGACATGGCGCATTGTCATCCATAAAAATCCCATCATTGTTTGGGTACATGAAGTCCATGAATGGCTGCAAGTGATCTCCAAGTAGCTGAACATAAGCATTTCCAGTCAATGTTCGGTCCAGTCGCACCAGAGGACCAAGTCCATGCCATGAAAACAGCCCACACCATTACGGAGCCGCCACCAGCTTGAACAGTGCCTTGCTGACAGTTTGGGTCCATGGCTTCGTGGGGTCTGCGCCACACTCGAACCCTACCATCAGCTCTTACCAACTGAAATCGTGACTCATCGGACCAGGCCACGGTTTTCCATTCATCTAGGGACCAACCGATATGTTCACGTGCCCACGAGAGTCGCTGCAAGCGATGTCGTTCTGTCAGTAAAGGCACTCGAGTCGGTCTTCTGCTGGAATAGCCCAGGAAAGCCAAATTTCCTTTTCCGCACAGTTCTAACAGACAAGTCCCCTTGTACGTCCCACATTGATTTCTGCGGTTATTTGACGCAGTGTTGCTTGTCTGTTAGAATTTACGACTCTTTGCAGACGTCGCCGGTCTCGGTCGTTAGTGCAGGCGGTCGACCACTGCGCTGTCCATGGTGGGATGTTATGCCTGAAATTTCATACCTCGGCACACTTGACACAGTGGATCTGGGAATGATGAATTCCTAACGATTTCCGAAATGGCATGACCCATGCGTCTAGCTCCAACTAACATTCCGCGTTCAAAGTCTGTTAATTCCCGTCGTGCGGTCATCATCACGTCAAAACCTCTACACATGAATAACTTGAATAGGAATGAAAGCTTCCATGAAAGCACTGCGCATTTATACCTGTTCTACGCGATGCTATTGCCATCTGAAAATTTGCATATTGCTATCCCATGACTTTTGTCACTTCAGTGTATATATATGTAAATATATATATATATGACAAATTCGTATATAGTGTCCAAATCCATATTTTACCATGAAAATAATAAATGTCTTCGGAAAGAAAGTTATCCCATTAATAAAACTTGATATAAAAATATTAAGTTATAAAACTTTCCTAAACTCTCTTTTGTCCAATTGTGTGAACACTGGATTATATTGAAAATACATATTTAATTCAATGAGGTTGTACCACTGAGAGTTGACCGATTGCCAAAGTGCTGAAGTTTCAGCACATTATTTGATTCGGTTATTGAGTTTACTAATTGAGCAGAGTTAATTCCGAGACTCTTTCATCTTGACCAGAAAAAGAATTTGCTCCGACTTCACTAAGCCGCCTCAATCCAATTTCCTGGTCACAGAGCTTGATAAGTATGATGTTTTATTGAGCATACTTCAAACCGAGTTTTCATGCTCGAATAATCCGTCTCTTCTTGGAGAATGTTACCATAGTTTATGGAATCGATATTCGCTATAGTTAATCCAGAATGTTTTCAAATCGAGTTAAAGTTTAGCGTGATAAAAATAAGATAGATGTGATAGGTAAAAAAATATTTCTAATACCAAAATATGATCAGTTAGTTTATTGAGATAATTGTATATGTTCTCATACATTTATGTAATGATTCATTCTGTTCTTTATTCAGTAGTAAGAATAATTGACATGTGATAATGATAATGTACCTAAAAGGTATAATGTAATACATATATGCCTAAAGGCGTAAAGGTGTAAATAAAGGCATAAAGGTGTATATGTGCCTATACGTAATTAATGATAGTGTGCCTAAAAAGTATGTAATATATGCTTATAGGCGTACAACTGTTAAGTAAAAAGTTGTAAAGATTTATAGGTTTAAATAATAGTGTGCCTAAAAGGTGTACTGTAATATATGCTTATATGCGTTAAGTTTTCTGTAAAGGTGTGTGTGTGTGTGCCTATAGATGTAAGTAATGATAGTGTGCCTATAGATGTATGTAATGATAGTGTGCCTATAGGTGTAAGTAATGATAGTGTGCCTAAAGGTGTAAATAATGATAGTATGCCTATAAGTGTAAATAATGACAGTGTGCCTAAAATGTGTAGTGTAATATATACCTATAGGGGTAAAAGCGTAAAGGTGTATGTGTGTTTAGGTATAAATAATGATAGTGTTTAGGATATAAATAATGATAGTGTGCCTGTAAGTAAAGGTGTGAAGGTGTATGTGTGTCTATAGGTATAAGTGATAAATAATTATAGTGTGCCTAAAAGGATTCGATTCAACTGTTCACATGCTATACAGTTATTTTTTTTTTTTTTTATACGCAAGTCGATTCGGTTGCAATTGTCATAAAACTTACATCAACAAATTGTATTGTCTGATTGGAGTTTTCTCTCCTATGATATACATATAAAGTGAAAAGATTTGCAAAAAGACGATATATTTCCCATGTGCTCACAGACAGGGGTTCTCAAGTTTTTTACTTTTGCCTGCTCCCATGACAAGACAAAATTCTCACATTCCCCAACCTATTATACACAAATATTTTAATAGTTAGATTTTATGCAGTATTTTTATTAGCAGGGTTTCTTTCTCAAAATTTTTTTCGAAGTCTCTCTAAAAGTGAATAAATTATTATTTGAAATAAACAAATACTGTTAGAAATGAAATGAAAACTAACCGACATATTTTTATTTTACAACTGAAAAAAATAATTAAACATTGCTATAGCAAAATAATGAATTAATGAAATAATATTAAATATTTTTCATCTAATGCATCTATCGAAATGCCTCTGTTGTTTAGAAATATGTGATTTTGACTTGTGTTATGATACCAGCAAAATAAAAAAAATATTCCGATATAAACGCAGTTGTAAATGAAAGCAGAATCTTTAATATTTTTCGAATTAAAAATTCTGAAATCTTGTGGGATCAAAGTATAATTTATTAACAATTTAATTAGTTATTAAATTAAGTAATTGAGTTCAGATTATTCAATCAATTGACATATAATTGTTATTACCTTCCATGCCACATATCATGAAACTAAATAACTTTTCAAAATCCTAAACTCAGAAAACTTGTCATAGCCTTACAATTTGAAAGACAGAACGTCAATACAAATCATCGGAATAATAATTTCTTACTTCAACTCCAATTCTTACCTTAACTTTGCTTAAAGTTGCTAAAAGGAAAGAACTAAAAAAAGTTACTCCAATCTTTTAAAAATTATTGACTTTACCTTTAATTTGAAGTGAGGGGCTAAGATGGATGGCAGTAAACTAGATTTGCAATGATTTTCGCCCGGTTGTTAGCTAAAAGGGAAGTTTCTGGTCTTAATGCTGACAGTTAATCAGGTGAATAAACAGCATACTAGGGTTCCTCCTGCTTAGATTTTTCAATTCCTTCTATTAGCTCATACTCTCCTATATATATATATATATATATATATCAAATAATTTATTTAACTTATAGTGAATGACACTGGATGTTAATGAAGCTTTTTCAAATATTAATTCAGTAATTAAATTTAATTAATTAATTTGAGTTTTTTTTAGATTTAAGTTGCATACATCTACCAATATTTAAGTTGAATACATCACATCTACGCCTACATCTAGATGGCGCCAGTTAAACTTAAAAAAAAATGAATGAAAATTATTTATAAAGGACTTTCTGCAATTTAGTGAAAAAAAGTAGGAATTGACTTAATTTTTTTATTTTTATATTACTTGTTTTCTTCTGAAACTTGAATTATTTTACTTGGAGCAAGAAGTTAAGGCATCATATTTTATTGTCTATTTTTCAGATAGACATTTAAATTAATTATGGATTATTTCATATTTAAATTATTATTATGGCAAAGGAAATGGACTGCTTAGAAAACGACAAATGATCCGTAGAAACTATTGAGAAGTTAAGTGTTTCTGTAATGTTTTTGAAAGACAAAACATGTTTTTTTTTTAAAAAAATGATGGATGTTATTTATGTAATCAACAAAAATTTTCTAACAATTTGTTTTTCTAAATTTGTGAAAATATAAGATAATCCGATGCATTTATTATGTATGGCCCTTGCTTTGAGCATGACAAATATTTTAAATGTTAAAAGCCAGAAATTTACATGCTTTGGTCAAATTAGTCTCTTATGAACACTTAAAATTGCTGAAAAGCAAAAGCATATTTGTCACTAATGATGTATGTACAAGTGAATGTGAATGCGGATCTTTTCATTTTTTATATTTTGTAATTAGAAATTTAAAAACTGACATTTTGAACTCATGTGCTAGCTTACTTCACCATGCACTTTGCAAGAGTATTTTTCTACTAAATCTGTGTCAGAATCCCATAATTTGTTAGATTGCTGTGAATGTAAACTTCCGTGCTTTCCGTACTTCTGTTTTACAAAATGAATAATTTTGATTTAAGTTTTTAAGGAGTCATAATTAATAGTTGCTTGAGAATTGTGAATACTTTAATTAAATCTATGCATCATGTTAGTAAAAAGCTTGCTTTTAAAGTTTTACAAATATGCATGCTTTTACAAATATGCATGCATTTAAAGTTTATTACAAATATTATTTATTTTACCAATGGTGGATAGTTTGTAGCATGCTTTTTTTTTTTCTCACCTTTTAAAAGGAAGAGTTTTGGCATTTCATTACCCGGACAGAGGAATGTATGTTATTTGACCTTTTAAAGTTGTACAAAACCATCACTCAAATTTGACAGCAGACAAGTAGTATTGTGGGTAGTTATATTACATGCAATATGCATTAGTGTGTTAATGAGAACATACCTGTCACTCAAATCTGACAGCAGACAGTGATAGCAGATATTCAGTATCATGGATAATGAGATCATGAAATTAGCGATTTTCTGTGCAATCTTCACAGGTCGAAACAATTACAGATTGAATATGGAATACACCATGAGATGTTTCATCATGACTGGTAGTTGACAATGGGAAGGACAATGTCTACATCCACCCCTTCCATCTTGACAGATTTTCTTAAGGAGGTATTTTGGAGAAAAAAATTAGAGTTTCGCGACGAGTCGAACAGAAGTTTTTTTTTTTTTTTCTTTGAAATGGTTGAATAGACCGAATTTTCCACTTGTTTTCAAAGTGAGTCCCTAGTGGTTTCGTAAATCACCCGTGTGATAATTAAGGCCTGCCGCAGACCAGACAATTAGATTCGACGTAGATTCGTAGTTCTCCGAACTTAGAGTGAACTGCACTTGTGATTTAATCGCGCACTTTTGATCAAATTTATATTTTTAATTTTCATTTCTTTGTATAATAACGCAGAAGTTCTGGATCTGTATATATATATATATATATATATATATATATATATATATATATATATATATATATATGGCTTGTAAATAAAAATTAAAATGGTCCTCTTTTGAAAGGTCTGGTATAGACCGTGACGGTACAATATAGATCTTCGGAATAAGAGGCGAACTATGAATACTTGAATATCATATAGAAGCTCGTCTGAAATGGGTACAGAATATAAAGTTAAAGAACTGTTCACGTTTGTCAAGTTAACTGTCACTGTGGACTAGTGAACAGTTAAGTAAAAGAAATGATATTCGGCTGGAAATAATATTGCTATCGTGATTAAAACAAGAATCTCATGAATTCTTCAGTAGATAAGTGGTTTAGTTTTAAAAATAAATAATTTACGCTTATTTTTATGCTTTTCCAGACAAAACTCCAATACGCATATTATGAAGACGTCAATTACACCCAATACTTTCAGAACTTTACTTAAAGCTAAGAGACAGTAATCAAAAACAGTTTCTCCAATCTTTTAAAATTATTGACTTTCCGTTTAATTTGCTGAAGGGATGAGTCGTCTACTTAATTAGATTTGCAGTGATTTTTCACCCGGTAGTTAAGTTAAAAGGGAAACTGCTGCTTCTAATGCTAACAGTTAATCAAGCGAACAAACACGAGTGCTTGGTTTTCTCTTCGATTTTTTTTTTTCACTTAAATATCTTGGGCTGAAAAAGTAAGACCACCTTACTTTTGCAGCAAAAAAAAATTAATGCACTGTTTTTTTTTTTTCTTTTCCATTTTTCTAAGCAAACATTTGGGCTAATTAAAATGTAAAGGGAGTTATTTTTACTTTTAAGATATTATCAGGGCTTAGGAAATGGAAAGTACAAAAAAAAATGAAAGACAAATGAGGTCTGTAAAAGTAATTAAAGTTGTTGCTCAGCTAAAGAAGTTGTCCGGTTTTGTAGGAATTAGAAATGTATAAATTAAAAAAATGAGAGAATTTTACTTTTTCGGAAATCATTTATTTAGGTCGAAATTAGCTTTATGATTGCTGTAATTTTATGTGAATAACATTCATTAACGAATAATGTTAATTGAATAAATACTGATATAAAATATATTAGGTTATAATAAATTAGCAGCATTCATTATTCTTTGTTATTGATAGAAAAATTATTTAGTAATTAAGATTAATTTAGTTAATTATTTAAATTGATATTATTTATTTTTCTTTTGTAGTACAGTTTCGTGTGGTGTATAAGCACAATATGATATATAAAATATATTATTTATATTAAAAGTATATATATATACATATATATTATATATATATATATATATGTATTTTAATATACTGTACTGTACTAAAAGAAAAATAAATAATATAAAATATATTATTTACACATATATATATATATATACTATACATATATATATACTTACTTTTGTATATTTTATCCAACATTTACCAACAATAATATTAATTGAAAATATTACTAAATCCATGCAATGAAATTTCTTGTGTTCATCAATTATACATTTAATAACTGACAATCTTATGAAAAATAGGAATAATATTATGTCAATATTAATATATATATATTTGACAAATTTATATATATTCATATACTGTCCAAATTCATATTTTACCATGAAAAATAATAAATGTCTTCGGAAGAAAGTTATCCCATTCATAAAACTTGATATAAAATTATTAAGTTATAAAACTTTCCTAAACTCTCTTTTGTCCAATTGAATGAACATGGGGATTATCTTGAAAATACATATTTAATTCAATGAGGTTGTACCACTGAGAGTTGACCGATTGCCAAAGTGCTAAAGTTTCAGCACGTTATTTGATTCGGTTATTGAGTTTACTAATTGGAGCAGAGTTAATTCCGAGACTCTTTTATCTTGACCAGAAAAAGAATTGCTCCGACTTCACTAAGCCGCCTCAATCCAATTTCGTGGTCACAGAGCTGGATAAGTATGATGTTTTATTGGAGCATACTTCAAATCGAGTTTGCATGCTCGAATAGCCCGTGTCTTCTTAGAGAAAGTTACCACAGTTTATGGAGTACTTGCAATGGTTAATCCAGAATGTTTTTAAATCGAGTTAAGGTTTAGCTTGACAAAATATTATAGATGTGGTAATTGAAAAAATATTTCTAATACCAGAATACAAGTTAAGTTAAATCAGAAGTTAGTTTATTGTGATATTTTTATACATGTACTGGTACACTTATATATTGATTCTTTTTGTTCTTTACTCAATGATATGGGTGAGAGAGGGGGAATAAACTTTTAATACCATAAAAATATATTAATAAAAACCAAATAAAATGAATTACAACATCATAAATCCTTATGATGTTGTAATTCATTTTAGCTTTATCAGGGTCTTACATATCTTCAGGATATTATACAGCAATTTATACATGCACGCTAGATGGCTGGATCCAAGTCAATATATATATATATATAAATATATATAAGAATAAAATACATCAATACAAAAACTAAATGATCACTGACAATATATATATGTACTATTGAATGAATTAAATCTCAGAACGAAATTCATAACAATGTTTTTTTTTTAGATTAAATTAATCCCTTCACTCAAATGATACAGAATTGCAAATTAAGAATGCTTTGGAATTTTGGATGGCCTTAACAAACGTTAATTGCCATAATTGTTATTACCTATTACATACCATTGCTAAGCCACAAATGATGAAACTAAATACAACACATCGATACAAATACCAAATTAACACTGGAATATATATATATATATTATTAAAAGAATTAAATTTCAGTACTAAATTGTAAAAAAAAAGTACTAAAAAGTAAAATGATTAAGAGTGCTTTGGAATTATTGATGGAATTGATAAACTTTAATTGACAGTTAATTGTTATTACCTGCTAAGCCACAATTGATGAACCTAAATAGCTTTTCAAAATCCTAAACTGCTGTCTAAAACTTGTCATAGTCTTACAATTTGAAAGACAGAACGTTAATACAAATTCAACGGAATAATAATTTCTTACTTCAACTCCAATTCTTACCTTAACTTTCCTTAAAGTTGCTAAAAGGAAAGAACTAAAAAAGTTACTCCAATCTTTTAAAATTATTGACTTTTCCTTTAATTTGATGTGAGGGGCTAAGATGGATGGCAGTAAACTAGATTTGCAATGAGTTTCGCCCGGTTGTTAAGCTAAAAGGGAAGTTGCTGGTTTTAATGCTGACAGTTAATCAAGTGAATAAACAGCATACTAGGGTTCCACTTGCTTCGATTTTTTCTTTTTCTGAAATCTGGATTATCTTACTTGGAGCAAGAAGTTAGTGCATCATATTTTTTTGTCTATTTTTCCGATAGACATTCAAGTTAATAATGGAATGGCTTTTATATTTAAATTATTATTCAGGCAAAGGAAATGAACTGCTTAGAAAACGACAAATGTTCTGTAGAAATTATCTAGAGTTTGGTTTGTTGCTTTATGATGTTTTGTGCACAATTTGGGTTAATTAAACCGGGACCTACAGTTTAACGTGGATTCCGAACTACTCACAAACATGTTAGTAAAAAATCATGCATCAAGTTAGTAAAAAAAATTAACTGATGCTTTTAATATTTATTATTACTTTTCTACCAATGGTGGATATTGTAGCATTTTTTTCTCAGAAGAAGTTTTCAGGAAGAGTTTTGCATTTCATTACCAGGAGAGAGGATGTATGTTCTTTGACAAGTATATAATAACCAATCACTTAAATTTGACAGCAGACAAGCAGTATCGGGGGTAGTTATATTCTTTCAATTAGTGTTTTGTACTAATGAGAACAACATATCACTCAAATATGATAGCATATATTCGGTATCATATACTATAATGAGACTCAGCAAATTAGCGAATGTCTGTGAGACCTTCACAAGATGTAACAACTATAGATTGAATATTAACTATACCATGAATTGTCCCATCGTGATTGGTGATATACGAGCTGAGAAATATCTACTCCAATGATAAGTAAGTGAAGCTGATGATTGAGGGATTGTCTTGAAAGGTGGTTTTTGGTGAAGAAGACAGAAAGTTCTGCGACGAGTCGACCAGAAGTGTTTTTTCTTTCTTTTTTTTTTTTCTCTGAAGGGACTGAATAGGCCGGAGATCCTGCCAGTTTCCAAAATGAACCCCTTGGGTTTCGTGCATCACTCCGTGGGATAATAAAGGTTTGCCGCAGACCAGACAATTAGATTCGACGCAGATTCAAGAACTCTGAAAACTGACGACCTTTTAGTGAATTGCACATGTGATTTAATTGTGCACTGGTGATAAAATTTTATTTTAATATTTAATTAATTTGTATAATAACCCAGAGTACATTATCTGTATACATATATGCATAGTATTTTTAAATAAAAATTAATACTCCTATGAACCTCAAAGTGGCCCTCTTCTTGAAGTCGTTATACGTCTAAGATAGGCCGAGATTTTATAATATTTTTAAATTAAATACAAAAAAAAAAAAAAAAAAAATCAATAAGAAATCTATAGTATTATGATTAAAAGTGTGCTATATTTTCCTATTCTATGAAATTATTATTTTATGAACAGAATTATTTGTGCTAAATTTATAAATTAAATGTGTTTCGCTTATTTTCATGCATCTTCAGACAGTATTCTAATACACATCATGAAGATGACAATTATGCCAAATGAACAGGCAAGTGTCTGGCGCTCTGGCTCTTGTTCCACAACTTTTTGACTTCGAGACCCGACGGTACCATGGGTGATTGTAGAGGGTTCAGAGTATACTTTAAATCGTAGGAAACCATTTAAACTTTTGAGAGTTCGGTATAGGGCTGATAACTCTACCGAGTAAAAAGAAAACATCTTCTACCTCGAAATCTACTCGTAGACTAACGGATTTGGCCCCCCATACGGTTGTTGCCCCAATGATGATGATGAAGGATATCTTTAAATTAAATACAAAAAAAGAATGAGTAAGAGATCTATAGAATTATTCATGTTCTATGAAATTAATACTTTATGAACAGAATTATTTGTGTTAAATTTAAGAATTAAATAGTTTTCCACTAATTTTTATGTTTTTTTCAGACAGAAAATACATATTATGAAGATGGCATTTATACCCAGTGCCTTCTGAGAACTTTACTTTACAGCCGGTAGACTGCTTTTTGGAAACCATAGGGCTGTTGCGGCCAATGATGATATATTTAAATTTAAACACAATAAAATGAATCAGAGATCTATACAATTGATATTTAAAATGCGCTATATTTTCATAGTCCATGAAATTAATACTTTATGAACAGAAATATTTTTCACTTATTTTTATGCTTCTTTAGACAGAACTTCAATACATATTATGAAGATGACAATTATGCCCTATACTTTCTGAAAACTTTACTTAAAAGCTAATAGACAGTAATCAAAAACAGTTTTTGCAACCTTTTAAAATTATTGACTTTCCGTTTCATTTGCTGCCGAGATGAGTCGTGTACTTAACTAGATTTGCAGCGATTTTCACCCGGTAGTTAAGTTAAAAGAGAAACTGCTGCTTCTAATGCTGACAGTTAATCAAGCGAACAAACAATTCGATTTCTTTTTACATAAATATCGTGGGCTGAAAAAGTAAGACCACCTTACTCTTGCAGCAAAAAGTTATTGCACTGGCTTTTTTTTCTTGTCCATCTTCTAAGTAAACATTGGAGCTAATTAAAATGTAAAGGAAGTTATTTTTATTTTTAAGTTATTATCAAGGCTTAGGAAATGAAAAGAAGAAAAAAAGAATTACAAATGAGGTCTGTAAAAGTAATTGAAGTTATTGCTCAGCTAAAGAAAGTGTCCGGTTTTACGAGAATTAGAAATATAAATTTAAAAAAATGAGAGAATTGTACTTTTTCGAAATCATTTGTTTAGTTCGAAATTAGTTTTACTGTTGCTGCAATTTTTATGTGAATAACATTAATTTACGAATAATGCCAATTGAGCCAATACTGCATTTAATAAATTAAGTATTCATTATTACAGTATTCATTAATAATTACTGTAATCACAATTACAGTATTCATTATTCTTTGTTATTGATAGAAAAATTATTTAGTAATTAATATTAATTTAGTTTGGTGCTTGATGGTCGAGTGGCTAGCGTTCTGTCAGTCATTGCCACCGGTTCTAGATTCGAGTCTGGGTGGTTCCATGGATGTTTGCAGTGGTTCGGAATCCACTTTTAAAACCGAGGTCCTCTAGCATGATTTTTTACCGTTGGGCATCCGGCTGATAAGCCTACCACGTAAAAAGAAAACGTCTTGAACGTGGTATGATGGCCAATTGGCTGGCGCTCTGGCGTTTGGTACTACAGTCTTCAGATTCGAATCTTGGTTGCGGAATGGATGTTTGTTAGTGGTTCGGAATCCACGCTAAACTGTAGATCCCGTCTAATTAGCCTAAAGTGTGCACAAAATGAACGTATAGCATTACAAACCAAACCAAATCAAATCTGTCTCGAAATCTGCCAGCAGGCAAACTGCTTTAGCCCACCATGGGACTGTTTAGCCAATAATAATGACGATTATTGATATCTTTAAACTAAGTACAAAAAATGAATAAGAGATGTATAGTATTATGATTAAAAGTGCGCTATATTTTCATATTATATGAAATTAATACTTATGAAAATAATTATTTGTGCTAAATTTAAATTTAAATATTTTCAGCTTATTTTTATGCTTTTGTAGACAGAACTCCAATACATATCATGAAGATGACAATTATGCCATATACTTTCTGAACTTTACTTAAAGCTAATAGACAGTAATCAAAAAACAGCTTCTCCAATCTTTTAAAAATTATTGACTTTCCGTTTCATTTGCTGCCGAGATGAGTCGTGTACTTAACTAGATTTGCAGTGATTTTCACCAGGTAGTTAAGTTAAAAGGGAAACTGCTGCTTCTAATGCTAACAGTTAATCAAGTGAACAAACACGAGTGCTTGGTTTTTCTCTTACTTCCATTTTTTTTACTTGAATATCTTGTGATGAAAAAGTAAGACCACCTTACTCTTGCAGCAAAAAAGTTAATGAGATCTGTAAAAGTAATTGAAATTTTTGCTCAGCTAAAGAAATTGTTCAGTTTTGTGGGAATTAGAAATATAAATTTTAAAAATGAGAGAATTTTTTTTTTTCGGAAATCATTTGTTTAGGTTGAAATTAGTTTTAAGGTTTCTGCAATTTTTATGAACAACATTCATTTGCGAATAGTACTAATTGATCTAATGGTTGCAATTACTAAATTAACAGTGTTCATAATTTTTTGTTATTGACAGATAAATTATTTAGTGATTAATATTAATTTAGTTAATCATTTAAATTTATACTATTTATACTGATTTATACTGATATTTAAATTGATATTATGTCCTTATATAGTAGTTAAGTAACAAAATATTAAATATGAAGTTCAACTAAAGAAATTAACAATCATTTTATCAGGTTATTTTTACAGTTTATTCTAACAAAACAATTTTTTTTTATTGAAAACATGTACCTTTGATTGTTTTTGTCCTAT
Source organism: Caerostris extrusa (assembly GCA_021605095.1). Lineage (NCBI taxonomy): Eukaryota > Metazoa > Arthropoda > Arachnida > Araneae > Araneidae > Caerostris > Caerostris extrusa. Next base: position 18,651 of record BPLR01013966.1, read on the forward strand.
CAAATTTAATACTTATTCCACTTAGGTATTATGTGGGAGATTTCTTTAAAGTTAATCACTTTAAATGTTTTGCAACTAGTTTAATGTAATGTCAAGGTGCCTTTTAATTATCAAGAGAAATAAAAAACAGTATTTACTCTACAACATTATGTTATATAACCAACATTGTTTAACAATTCTACAAGAATTATATAGTTAACAATGTTATATTAATTTAAAGAAGCGATTTCCTAAAAAAGTTCTTGTTCATATAGTTCCTTAAGGGGCACGATGGTCTCGGAAATTATTTGCTTAGGTCGATGACTAGCGCTCGGGGCTACAGGTTTCGGGTTCGAGTTCTGGCAGTGACATTGATGTTTGTAGTGGTTCGAATCCACTTTGCCGTAGCTCCCGGTCTCATATGAGCGTATAGCGTCACAAAGTCTAATCAGATTACTCATCCATACCATTCCCAAACTGTAAGGCAACTCAGTTCTAGACACAGTAATGTGGTGTGGTTTAGAAGTAGTAGTGTACCAGTGATGATATATTTAAATTAAATAAAAAGAAATTAATAAGAGATCTATAGAATTGTGATTTAAAAAAACGATGGGATTTATTTTCGTATTCTACGAAATTAATATTTTATGAAAAATCAATTTTGCTAGTGCTAAAATTTCCACTTATTTTATGCTTTTGCAGACAAAACTCTAGTATATATATTATGAATATGACAATTATACCCAATACTTTCTGAAAACTTTACTTAAATCTAATAGACAATAATCAAAAACAGTTTCTCCAATCTTTTTAAAATTATTGACTTCCGTTCAATTTGCTGCCGAGATGAGTCGTGTACTTAACTAGATTTGCAGTGATTTTCACCCGGTAGTTAAGTTAAAAGGGAAACTGCTGCTTCTAATGCTAACAGTTAATCAAGCGAACAAACACGATGCTTGGATTTATTTTTACTTTTTTTACTTAAATATCTTAGGTTGAAAAAGTAAGACCAGGTTGTTTTTGCAGCAAAAAGTAAGTTTATGAACTGGTTTTTTCTCGTCCAGTTTGTAAAGTTAAACATTTAAATGGGCTAATTAAAAATATAAAGTGAGTTATTTTTATTTCAAGAGTTATTATCAGGATTTAGCAAATGGAAATTATATAAAAAAAAAAAAAAAAAAAAAAAAAAAAAAAGTTAAAAATGTTACAAATGAAGTCTGTAAAAGTAAGAAGTTGTTGCTCAGCTAAAGAAATTGTCCGGTTTTATGGGAATTAGAAATATACATTAAAAAGATGAAAGAGTCACGATGGTCTCGGAAATTATTTGCTTAGGTCGAAATTAGTTCTATGATTGCTGTTATTTTATGTGAATAATATTCATTAACGAATAATGTTAATTGAATCAATAATTGCATATAACATATAAACTACAGTCATTATTCTTTGTTATTGATGAATGAATTATTTAGTAATTAATATTAATTTAGTTAAATATTTAAATTTATACCATTTATGCAGTAGTTACGTGAAGAGTAATATCAAATATATTGTTCAACTAAAGAAATTAATAATCATAATTTATCAGATATTTTAACTTATTCTAACAAAATAATATTTTTATTGGAAACATATACCTTTCGCTGTTTTTGTATCATCAAGTTTAATACTTTATCAGCTTATGTATCATGTAGAAGATTTCTTTAAAGCTAATCACTTTAAATGCTTTGGAACTAGTTGAATGTAATGTCTAGGTGTCTTTTAATTATCAAGGGAAATAATAAACAGCATTTACTTTACAATATTACGTTATATAATCCACATTGTTTAACAATTCTACTATAGTTATATATTTAACAATGTTGCATTCATATAGAAGATTTCTTTAAAGCTAATCACTTTAAATGCTTTGGAACTAGTTGAATGTAGTGTCTAGGTGTCTTTAATTATCAAGGGAAATAACAAACAGCATTTACTTTTACAATATAACGTTTATATAATCCACATTGTTTAACAATTCTACTATAGTTATATATTTAACAATGTTGCATTCATATAGAAGATTTCTTTAAAGCTAATCACTTTAAATGCTTTGGAACAAGTTGAATGTAATGTCTAGGTGTCTTTTAATTATCAAGGGGAAATAACAAACAGCATTTTACCTTACAATATTACGTTATATAATCCACATTGTTTAACAATTCTACTATAGTTATATATTTAACAATGTTGCATTCATATAGAAGATTTCTTTAAAGCTAATCACTTTAAATGCTTTGGAACTAGTTGAATGTAGTGTCTAGGTGTCTTTTAATTATCAAGGAAATAACAAACAGCATTTACTTTACAATATTACGTTTATATAATCCACATTGTTTAACAATTCTACTATAGTTATATATTTAAAATGTTGCATTCATATAAAGATTTCTTGAAAAGCTAATCACTTTAAATGCTTTGGAACTAGTTGAATGTAATGTCTAGGTGTCTTTTAATTATCAAGGGAAATAACAAATAGCATTTACTTTACAATATTACGTTCATATAATCCACATTGTTTAACAAATTTACTATAGTTATATATTTAACAATGTTGTATTCATAGAAGATTTCTTTAAAGCTAATCAATTTTAAATGCTTTGCAACTAGTTGAATGTAATGTCTATGTGTCTTTTAATTATCAAGGGAAATAACAAACAGCATTTACTTTACAATATTACGTTATATAATCCACATTGTTTAACAATTCTACTATAGTTATATATTTAACAAATGTTGCATTCATATAGAAGATTTCTTTAAAGCTAATCACTTTAAATGCTTTGGAACTAGTTGAATGTAATGTCTAGGTGTCTTTAATTATCAAGAGAAATAACAAACAGCATTTACTTTACAATATTACGTTATATAATCCACATTGTTTAACAATTCTACTATAGTTATATATTTAACAATGTTGCATTCATATAGAAGATTTCTTTAAAGCTAATCACTTTAAATGCTTTGGAACTAGTTGAATGTAGTGTCTAGGTGTCTTTTAATTATCAAGGGAAATAACAAACAGCATTTACTTTTACAATATTACGTTATATAATCCACATTGTTTAACAATTCTACTATAGTTATATATTTAACAAATGTTGCATTCATATAGAAGATTTCTTAAAAAGCTAATCACTTTAAATGCTTTGGAACTAGTTGAATGTAGTGTCTAGGTGTCTTTAATTATCAAGGGAAATAACAAACAGCATTTACTTTACAATATTACGTTATATAATCACATTGTTTAACAATTCTACTATAGTTATATATTTAACAATGTTGCATTCATATAGAAGATTTCTTTAAAGCTAATCACTTTAAAATGCTTTGGAACTAGTTGAATGTAATGTCTAGGTGTCTTTAATTATCAAGAGAAATAACAAACAGCATTTACTTTACAATATGACGTTATATAATCCACATTGTTTAACAATTCTACTATAGTTATATATTTAACAATGTTGCATTCATATAGAAGATTTCTTTAAAGCTAATCACTTTAAATGCTTTGGAACTAGTTGAATGTAATACCTAGGTGTCTTTTAATTATCAAGAGAAATAACAAACAGCATTTACTTTACAATATGACGTTATATAATCCCACATTGTTTAACAATTCTACTATAGTTATATATTTAACAATGTTGCATTCATATAGAAGATTTCTTTAAAGCTAATCACTTTAAATGCTTTGGAACTAGTTGAATGTAATACCTAGGTGTCTTTTTAATTATCAAGGAAATAACAAACAGCATTTACTTTACAATATGACGTTATATAATCACATTGTTTAACAATTCTACTATAGTTATATATTTAACAATGTTGCATTCATATAGAAGATTTCTTTTAAAGCTAATCACTTTAAATGCTTTGGAACTAGTTGAATGTAATACCTAGGTGTCTTTTAATTATCAAGGGAAATAACAAACAGCATTTACTTTACAATATGACGTTATATAATCCACATTGTTTAACAATTCTACTATAGTTATATATTTAACAATGTTGCATTCATATAGAAGATTTCTTTAAAGCTAATCACTTTAAATGCTTTGGAACTAGTTGAATGTAATACCTAGGTGTCTTTTTTAATTATCAAGGAAATAACAAACAGCATTTACTTTACAATATGACGTTATATAATCCACATTGTTTAACAATTCTACTATAGTTATATATTTAACAATGTTGCATTCATATAGAAGATTTCTTTAAAGCTAATCACTTTAAATGCTTTGGAACTAGTTGAATGTAATACCTAGGTGTCTTTTAATTATCAAGAGAAATAACAAACAGCATTTACTTTACAATATGACGTTATATAATCCACATTGTTTAACAATTCTACTATAGTTATATATTTAACAATGTTGCATTCATATAGAAGATTTCTTTAAAGCTAATCACTTTAAATGCTTTGGAACTAGTTGAATGTAATACCTAGGTGTCTTTTAATTATCAAGGGAAATAACAAATAGCATTTACTTTACAATATGACGTTATATAATCCACATTGTTTAACAATTCTACTATAGTTATATATTTAACAATGTTGCATTCATATAGAAGATTTCTTTAAAGCTAATCACTTTAAATCTTTGGAACTAGTTGAATGTAATGTCTAGGTGTCTTTTAATTATCAAAGGGAAATAACAAACAGCATTTACTTTACAATATGACGTTGTATAATCCACATTGTTTAGCTTTCAATTCTACTATAGTTATATATTTAACAATATTTGCATTAATTCAAAGTAAGCGATTCCTAATTATTTATATAGTTTCTTAAGGGCCATGATGGTCAGTGACTAGCACTCGGTGCCAAGGTTTCGGGTTCGAGTCCCGGCGGTGCCTTGGATGTTTGAAGTGGTTCCGGAATCCACTTTAAGTCTTAGATTCCGATCATATGACCGTACAGCTGGGCGCCTTATATACAATATATGACCTTACAGCGCGATAATTGATATCTTTTTAAATTAAATTTAAAAAATGAAAAAGTGCGCTTTATTTTCATATTTTTGGAATTAATACATTATGAACAGAATTATTTTGTGCTAAATTGAAAAATTAAATATTTTTCTCTTCTTATTTTATTATTTTCCAAACGAGAACTCCAATATATATTATGAAGATGACAATTATACTAGATGACTGATTAAACTTTATAAAAAGCTAATAGACAACAATCAAAAACAGCTTCTCCCAATCTTTTAAAATTATTGACTTTCCGTTTCATTTGCTGCCGAGATGAGTCGTGTACTTAACTAGATATTTGCAGCGATTTTCACCCGGTAGTTAAGTTAAAGGGAAACTGCTGCTTCTAACGCTAACAGTTAATCAAGTGAAGACAAACACGAGTGCTTGTTTTTCTCTTTGCAATTTTTCCCTTAAATATCTTTGGGCTGAAAAAAGTAAGACCACCTTACTTTTGCAGCAAAAAGTTAATGCAGTGTTTTTTTTTCTTGTCATTTCTAGTAAACATTCGGGCTAATTAAAATGTAAAAGGAAGTTATTTTTATTTTTAAGTTATTGTCATGGATTAGGAAATGGAAAGTACAAAAAAGTATGTACAAATGAGGTCTGTAAAAGTAATTGAAGTTGTTGCTCAGCTAAAGAAATTCTCGGTTTTATGATAATTAAAGAAATATAAATTAAAAAAATGAGAGAATTTTACTTTTCGGAAAGTATTTGTTTTGGTTGAAATTAGTTTTGATTGATGCAATTTTATGGCACGTTAACGAATAATTCTAATTGAATCAATGCCCAATTGAAATTAACTGCATTTTCTTTATTATTAATACATAAATTATTTAGTAATTAATATTAATTACAGTTAATTATTTAAATAATTACTATTTATATAGTAGTTACGTAAATAGTAGTATTAAATTCAGTTCAACTAACGAAATTTGCAATAAATTTATCAGAATATTTACTTTAATTTAACAGTAAGTAATTTTTTACTGAAAATATATACCTTTGGCCCTTTTGTATCATCAAATTTAATAGCGTTCTGATCAGATATTATGTAAGCCATTTCTTCAATGTTTCAGATTTTCAACTAGTTAAATGTATCTAGGTGTCTTTTTAAGTATCAAAGAAAAATAAAAAACCGTAGGCCATTTACAATATTACGTTATATAATACCGTTGTTTAACAATTCTACGTTTATTATATATTCAACGTATTACAAAAATTCTAAGCTGATTCCTAAAAATATATTGTATAGTTTCTAAAGGGCATGATGGTCAGTGATTAGGGCTTGGTACTACAGGTGTCGGGTTCGAAGTCCCTTGGTGCGCATGGATGTTTGTAGTGGTTCGGAATCCACTTTAAGTCGTAGGGCCAGGTCTCATATGACCGTAGAGCACAAAAGAGCTCAATCGGACTTCTCACCAAACCATCATTTCCGAAACTGCAGGGACAACTCAGCTCTAGACGCAGTGATGTGGTGTTTATGTAGTAGTAGTAGTAGTAGTGTGACAATGATGATAATGATGGATCTCTTTAAATTGAATGAAAAGGAATGAATAAGAGATCTATGGAATTATGTTATTTAAAGTGCGCTATATTTTTAAATTCTATGAAATTAATACTTAAAAACAGAATTATTTGTGCTAAATTTAAAAATTAAACATTTTCAGCTTATTTTTATGCTTTTGCAGGCAGAACTCTAATATATATTATGAAGAAGAGGAAAATTATACCCAATACTTTCTGAAAACTTAACTTAAAGCTAATAGATAGCAATCAAAAACAGTTTCTCCAATTCTTTTAAAATTATTGACTTTCCGTTTCATTTGCTGCCGAGATGAGTCGTGAACTTAACTAGATTTGCAGTGATTTTCACCCGGTAGTTAAGTTAAAAAGGAAATCTGCTTCTAATGCTAACAGTTAATCGAGTGAACAAACACGGAGTGCTTGGTTTTCTGCTACTTTTTTTTTTAACCCAAATATCTGGGCTGAAAAGTAAGACCACCTTACTTCTGCAGCAAAAAAGTTAATGCACTGGTTTTTTTTTTTTTGTCCGTTTTCTAAAGAAATTGTAAACATTCGGGCTAATTAAAAATGTAAAATGAGTTATTTTTACTTTTAAGTTATTATCAGGGCTTAGGAAATGGAAAGTAGAAAAACCATAAGTGAACAAAAATTTGGTCTGTAAAGTAATTAAAGTTGTTGCTCAGTTAAAAAAATTGTCCGGTTTATGATTTTAGAAATATCAATTAAAAAATGAGAGAATTTTACTTTTTCCGAATTCATTTGTTTATGTTAAATTAGTTTTAGGCTTACTGATATTTTTATTTGAATAACATTCATTTATGGATAATGCTAATTGATCCAGTGCTTTGCAATTGAAAAACTAAACATAATTCCTAATTCTCTGTTATTAATAAATTATTTAATAAATAATATTAATTTAGTTAAATATTTAAAGGTTTTGTACTATTTATACAAAAGTTACGTAAAAGTATTATTAAATATGAAGTTTAACTGAAGAAATGAACAATTATTTTATTATGATTTTTTACTTTATTCTAACAAACAATTTTTTTTATTGAAAACATATGAATTTGGTTTTTTGTATAATCAACATCAATACTTAGTAAGCTTAGGTATTATGTAAGAGATTTCTTAAAGCTAATAGCTGTAAAAATTTTGCAATTAGTTAAATGTAATGTCTAGGTGTCTTTAATTATCAAGAAAAATAAAAACTCTGTTTCATCATCATTGGCGCAATAGCCTGAGTGGGGGCTAAAGGCCGTCTACATACTGGCAGATTTCGAGGCAAGATATGGTTTTCTTTTTTACAGGGAGGTGTTGCCCAGCTCTGGCAGCAGCTCTCAACAGTCATATGAGACCAGCATCTACGCCTTAAAATGTTTTTGCGAACCACTACAAACATCCATGGGTACCGCCAGGACTCAAAACCGAAACCTGTGTTCACCTAACACCAGATAAAAAATAACAGTATGGACTTTTACCAAACAAATATTAAAGTTATGGACAATTCACATTGTTTAACAATTCTGCAATAATTATATATTTAACAATGTTACACTAATTCAAAGTAAGCGATTCCTAAAAATTTCTTGCACATATAGTTCTTTAAGGGGCATGATGGTCAGTGTCTGTTCGTGACCGGTGCCCCAACGCTTTCACAATTCGGACCCGTCATCGTGCCATGGATATTTGCAGTGGTTTAGCATCGACTTGTTTAAGTCCATGCCACGTTTCGAGTTCTCACTCCGCCGGGCGATTGGAGCGTCACCGAGCCCTAATCCAGACTTCTTACCATCATTTCAGTGTACTGTAAAGGTAACTCAGCTCTAGGCAGTTCAACTAATGAAATTAACAATCATTTAATAAGGTTGGTTGTTACTTAATGATGATGGTTTCAATTTTTGATTGAAAAGGGCTCTATATTATTTATTCTATGAAATTAATACTTTATGAAATAAAATCAGATTTCTGCTAAATTAAAAAATTAAATAAATGTTTTCATATTAATACTTTTTCCTGAAAATTCCACTCTATATATTATCAAAAGAGGTCAATTATACACAATACTTTCTGAAAACATTGTTAAAGCTAATAGACACTAATCAAGCAGTTTCTCCAGTCTTTTAAAGTTATTGACTTTCCGTTTCATTTTTGCAGAAGGATGAGTCGTGGTCTACTTAATTAGATTTGCAGTGATTTTTACCCGGTAGTTAAGTTTCAAAAGGAAACTTCTGCTTCTAATGATAACAGTTAATCAATCCAAACAAACACGAGTGCGTGGTTTTCTCTTACTTCGATTTTTTTTTTTCACTTCAATATCTTTGGCTGAAAAGTAAGACCCAACTCAGTTCTAGGCACTATTTTTCTTTTCCATTTTCCAATGTAAACATTCGGGCTAATTAAAATGTAAAAATAAGAGTTATTTTTATTTTTAAGTTATTATCAGGGCTTGGGAAATGGAAAATATAAAATAAAAAAGACAAATGAGGTCTGTAAAAGTAATTAAAGTTGTTGCTCAGCTCAGAAATTGTCATGTTTTTATGGGAATTAGAAATATACTATTAAAAAGATGAAAGAGTTCTACTTTTTAGAAATCATTTGTTTAGGTTGAAATTAGTTTTCATTTGCTGCAATTTTTATATGGATAACGAATTCATTTAACGAATAATACTAATTGAATCAATGTTTGCATTTAATAAATTAACAGGATACATAATTCTTTTGTTATTTATAGAGAAATTATTTACAGTAATTACATAAAAATTATTATATTAAATATGGCGGTCCACTAAAGAAATTAACAATGATTTTATCAGGATAGTTTTACTTTTCAATAAAAAATTGTTTGTTAGAATAAACATATTTTTTTGGCTGTTTTTGTATCATCAAAAATAGTCAAATTAGGTGGTATTTAAGACATTTCTTTAATACTAATAGCTTTAAATGTTTTGCAAACTAATTTAAATGAAATATCTAGGTGTCTTTTAATTATTAAGAAAAATAAAAACAATGTTTATTTCATATAATGCACATTGTTTAAGTTAAAAGTTAAACAATGTATTATATGAAAATAAAATAGTTCCATTTACACATTATTGCATTAATAAAATTAACTGCATTTTCATCAGCGCAACAGCCCATGGTGGTCCAGGGCCATTTGCCTGCTGGCACATTTCAGGATATAGGATGTTTCTTTTACGGGTATTATCAGCCCTACGCCCAAAGCTTTATCAGACTTATTAGACGGAATCTATGATTTAGAGTGGATTCCGAACCGATACAAACATCCATGGCACATCTGGAATTCGAAACCGCAACGTTTGGTACCGGAGGACCAGAGCGCTAGACACTCGGCTATTCTGGCCTCAAACTAGTTAAAGCGTTGGGTGATAGGGCTGATAAGTCTACCCTGAAAAAAGAAAACAACTGTTTCGAAATCTGGCAGCAGGCAGACGACTTTTTGGCCCACCAGGGGGATGTTGTGAGAATGATGATGACGGATATCCTTAAATTAAATTTTAAAAAATGAATAACAGATCTATGGAAGTGTGATTTAAAATGCGTTATATTTTCATTTCTACGAAATTAATACAATTATGTGTGCTAAATTTAAACATAAAATAATTTTCCTTATTTTATGCCATGGATTTTTCCAGACAGAACTCCAACACACCCAATCCCGGACTTATATATAACCGCCAGCTTCACAGAGCCCAATCAGGGCTTCTCAGACATATCATTCCCAAACTGTAAAGGGGCAACTCAGCTCTAGGCACAGTGATGTGATGTGGTATGAAGTAGTGGTTGTGTGCCAATGATGATGGGTATCTTTAAATTAAATAAAAAAAAAAAAAGAAATAAATAAAGACATTTGTAGAATCGGCATTTAAAGTGCGCAATATTTTCGTATTCTATAAAATGAACAAAATCAATTGCGCTAGTGCTAAATTTAAAAATTAAATATTTCCCCCTTATTTTTTATGGTTTTCCAGACAAAACTCCAATTTATATATTATGAAGACGAAAATTATACCCAATACTTTCTGAAAACTTTACTTAAAGCTAATAGACAGCAATCAAAAACAGTTTCTCCAATCTTTTAAAATTATTGACTTTCCGTTCAATTTGCTGCCGAGATGAGTCGTGTACTTAACTAGTTTTTGCAGTGCTTTTCACCCGGTAGTTAAGTTAAAAGGGAAAACTGCTGCTTCTAATGCTGACAGTTAATCAAGTGAACAAACAATTCCATTTCTTTTTACTTAAATATCATGGGCTGAAAAGTAAGACCACCTTACTTTTGCAGCAAAAAAAAAAGTTAATGCACTGTTTTTTTTTTTTCTTGTCCGTTTTTCTAAGTAAACATTCGGGCTAATTAAAATGTAAAAATGAGTTATTTTTTATCTTAGGAAATGGAAAATATAAAAAAAAAAAAAAAAAAAAAGACAAATGAGGTCTGTAAAAAGTAATTGAAGTTGTTGCTCAGCTAAAGAAATTGTCCGGTTTTATGGGAATCAGAAATATAAATTTAAAAAATAATGAGAGAGAATTTTACTTTTTCGGAAATCATTTGTTGAAGTCGAAATTAGTTCTATGATTGCTGCAATTTTTATGTGAATATTATTCACATAAAAATTTATTTTGAATGAACAATGCTTGCAATTACTAAATTACCTGCATTCATTATTCTTTGATGTTCATTAATCATTATTCATTATTCATTATGTTATTGATAGTTAAAATATTTAATAATTAATATTAATATTAATTATTTACATTGATACTATTTATACAGTAAAAAGTAATATTAAATATGAAGTTTAATTAAAAGAATTTTACAATTATCATATCAGGATATTGTTATTTTATTCTAACAAAAATTTTTTTTATGAAAACATGTACCTTTGGTTGTTTTTTGTACTATGAAATTTAATATTTATTCTACTTAGGTATTATGTAGGAGATTTCTTTAAATTTAATCACTTTAAAAGTTTTTCAATTAGTTTTATGAGTTATGTTTATGTTTAGTTTTATTAATATTTTCTACTTATTTTTGATGGCTTTACAGACAGAACTCCAATACATATTATGAAGACGACAATTATACACAATACTTTCTGAAAACTTTACTTAAAGCTAACAGACGTTAATTAAAAAAAAACTTTCTCCAATCTTTTAAAATTATTGACTTTCCCGTTTAATTTGCTGCCGAGATGAGTCGTGAGGATGATTCGTGTACTTAACTACCGGGTGAAAATCACTACAAATCTAGTTAAGTTAAAAGGAAAACTGCTGCTTCTAATTCAGTTAATCAAGCGAACAAACACAAGTGCTTGGTTTTCTCTTACTACAGTTTCTTTTAATAGCAGTATCTCAAGGCTCAAGTAAGGCCACCAAC
>BPLR01013967.1:0-101154 GCA_021605095.1 Caerostris extrusa
TTTTTTAGATTTAAGTTGCATAGATCTACCAATAGATAGCGCCAAATAAACTTAAAAAATGTAGGAAAATTATTTATAAAGGAAATCTGCATAAGAGCGAAAAAAGTAGGAATTGACTTAAAAATTATTTTTGATATTATTTTTAACAGAAGATTTCGAAACTATTTCTAACGCATGTTTCCATCTATTTTTTAAATTACGTGTAATGCAGTTTCAATAATCTTCATTTAATATTTGATTGATATTTTAAAGCAACAAAACAGAAGACACTTTTGTAATACTTTATAGTGATGCCAACTCCTGAACTTAAATTTTTCAAGATTTAAATCATTGCCAAGAAATAAATTGAAAGTGGGATCAATATTTTCTATAAAAATTAGTTTTTTAAAAAATCCATATTCGATTAAGTCAAAGTGACCCATCAAATATAAAACATAATACTTTATTTTTCAACTGTTCTATCAAAATATTTTCAAAAACTATTCAATTATTTATAAAAAACAATTTCAGTAACATTACAATTTTTGCAATTACTAAATTTTATAAACTTTAAAAAATAACTAATTTCATAACAGCAGTATTACTTTCATAAATATTTTCAAATATGACCTAGAAAGAATTATAATGATTGTGCAATTTTTTAATTAAAATAATGTCAATCTTACATTTGCAAAAATGAATTAAAAACATTTTTATGATATACATTGTTTTCTTAAAAATTGCATTATTTAATTTATTGCTTCTAATTATACTGAAATATTTTTCTGTAATAATTGTACATTCATTTAAAATAATATATTCTTTATTCATTTATGTACAAAAATAATTATTAAAATTTGCTAACAAGTCAAACAAATTTGCAAATAAAAGCGCAGTCATTAAATTCGGTTGAATTTTTCAAATGAAATAAATTATGAATATTCTAACAAAAGCATGTAATTAAAAATTAGTTAAAACATTAAATGAAAAACAGAATAATTCATACGAAATTTAATTTTTTATTAGAAAAAATAATAAAATATAAAAAAGGAATTTTTAAAATGGCATGATGTTAAGAAGGAGGTAGGGATAAGCTGTAGGGATTTTTTTGCTTTAAAGCTTCATCCATTATTCAAATTTTTATCAAAACATTAATATCATTCGTTTTTAGTTAACCCTTAAGTGCTCTGATCCTACTATTCTAAATTTTATGTATTTAACATTTGTTTTCTTCAGTCATTAAATATGCAAGAATAATTGGATTTATGCTGCTTCAAAAATCAAAAAACAACATTTATTTCTACACATTAACTGAAAAAGAACGTATTCGATAAATACCCTTAGGTTAATCTTTTGTTGTTAATAAAAACGTGAGGATTTGTGGAATATTCTTAAGAAAAGAAAAAATCTTTCATTCTGAATCGGAATACTTTTGTGTTTATATTTAATAGGATTAAATTAAGTTTTTGTTCGAGTTCCCTACCACCTGAAGGTATATTTCGAATATTAATGATTGCGCCAAAGCAGTAAATATATAAATGGAATTTTTTGTGGGGTTTTTCTTTAAAAATACCAAATGATTATATTAGAAGCTTTATACAAGAGATTTATATTTGCTTTTATGCGATTTTTTTCAATAAAACATCTATAAATTTCTGAAATGCAAAATAATTTTTTATAAATCTTTGCTTTCACATAATAAATAAATAAATTGATTTTATATTTCAATGTAAAAAAATTTGTTTTTAACAAGATTAAAGCTTTTTATATTGGTTAGAAAACTTTGAATTTTTCAATTCCTTCTATTAGCTCACACTCTCCCTATATATATCTTTGTTCAAATTTGCAATCGTTAATAAAATACTTTTTATTCATCACTCATTCATAGAACTTGTAGTAGATGACACTTGATGTTAATACAATCTTTTCAAATATTAATTCATTCATTAAATTTAATTAATTAATTTTTAGTTTTTTTAGATTTAAGTTGCATATATCTACCAATAGATGGCGCCAAATAAACTTAAAAAATGAAGGAAAATTATTTATTAGAAATCTGCATAGAGTGAAAAAAGTAGGAATTCACTTAAAATTATTTTTTGATATCATTTTTTAACAAGAAGATTTCGAAAACATTTCTAACGCATGTTTCCATCTATTTTTAAATTACGTGAAATGCAGTTTCAATAATCTTCATTTAATATTTGACAGATATTTTAAAGTAACAAAACAGAAGACACTTTGTAATACTTTATAGTGATGCCAACACCTGAACTTAAATTTGCAAGATTTAAATCATTGCCAGAAATAAAATTGAAGTGGATCAATATTTTCTATAAAAATAGAATTTTAAAAATCCATATTCGGTTAAGGGGAAGTGATCCCATCAAATATATAAAACATAATACTTTATTTTCAACTGTTCTATCAAAATATTTTCAAAAAGCTATTCAATTATTTATTTAAAAATAATTTCAGTAACATTACAATTTTTGCAAAATACTTAATTTTATAGTTAATTTTAAAAATAACCAATTTCATAACAGCAGTATTACGATCATAAATGGTTTCAAATACATGACAAGAAAGAATTATAATGATTGTACAATTTTTTAATTAAAAAATGTCAACCATACATTTGCAAAATTAATTAAAGTATTTTTTTAAGCTATACATTGTTTTCTTAAAATTGCATTATTTAATTTACTGCTTCTAATTGTACTGAAAATATGCAATAATTGCACATTCATTTAAAATAATATATTCTTTATTCATTTATGTACAAAAACAATTATTAAAATTTGCTAACAAGTCAAACAAATTTGCAATAAAATGGCAATCATAAAATTCGGTTGAATTTCAAATGAAATAAATTATGAATATTCTAACAAAAGCATGTAATTAAAAAATTATTTAAAACATTCAATGAAAAACTGAATAATTCATGCAAAAAATTTAATTTTTTATTAGAAAAATAATAAAATATAAAAGGAATTTTTTAAATGTCATGATGTTAAATAGGGGGTAGGGATAAGCTGTAGGGATTTCTTTTTTAAAACTTGCATCCATTATTCAAATTTTATCATAACATTAATATCATTCGTTTTAGTTAACCTTTAAGTGCTCTGATCCTACCTATTCTAAATTTTATTTATTTAATATTTTGTTTTCTTTCATCATTAAATATGCAAAAATAATTGGATTTATGCTGCTTCAAAATCAAAAAACAACATTTATTTCCACATTAATTAAAAAGAACGTATTCGATAAATACCTTAAAAAAAAAAGGTTAATCTTTTGTTGTTAATAAAAACGTGAGGATTTGTGGAATGTTCTTAAGGAAAAGAAAACCTTTTATTCTGAATCGGAATAATTTTGTTTTTATATTTAATAGGATTAAATTGAGTTTTTGTTCGAGTTGTGCCACCTGAAGCTATATTTTGAATATTAATGATTACGTCGAACCAGTAAATACATAAATGGAATTTTTGTGGGGCTTTCTTTAAAATACCAAATGATTATATTAGAAGCTTTATACAAAGAGGATTTATATTTGCTTGTATGTGATTTTTCTCGATAAAACGTCTAGAAGAAATTCAAAATAATTTTTATAAATCTTTGCTTTCATAAAAAAAAAAAAAATGATTTTATATATCAATGTAAAAAAAAAAAATGTGTGTTTAACCAGATTAAAGTTTTATATTGGTTAGAAAACTTTGAATTATTCAATTCCTTCTATTAGCTCACACTCTCCTATATATATCTTGTTCAAATTTGCAATCGTTCATAAAATACTTTTTATTCATCCAATCAAGTTCAAATACATTTTGAACTTATAGTGGATGACACTTGACGTTAATACAATTTTTTTCAAATATTAATTAATTAATTAAATTAAATTCATTAATTTTAGTTTTTACATTTCAGTTTCATATATCTACCAATAGGGGGCGCCAGATAAACTTAAAAAATGAATTAAAATTATTTATAAAAAGGACTTTCTGCATTATAATGAAAAAAAAATAGGAATTGACTTTAAAAAATATTTTTTTATATTACTTGTTTTTAAACAGAAGATTTCAGAGGAAACCATTTCTAACGCATGTTTCCATCTGTCTTTAAAAGTACGTGTAATGCACTTTCAATAATCTCCATTTAATATTTGACATATTTGAAAACAACACAATAGAAGACACTTTTGTAATACTTTAAAGTGATGCCAATTCCTGAACTTAAATTTGTAAAATTTAAATCATTTCTTTTTTCATTGTCAAATGATAAATGGAAGCGGATCAATATTTTCCAAATGAATTGAACTTTAAAAAATCCATATCAATCCATCAAGTGGTCTTTCGTGACTGATCTATCAAGATATTCTCAAAAACTATTCAATTATTTTTATTTAAAAATAATTTTAGTAACATTACAATTTGGCATAATGATAAATTTTATATTTTACTAATGCACTCTTTTTATTTAATAGAACGTGATAAATTGGCAAATTTAAATTCAAGTGTTGGCATCACTATAAAATATTACAATAGCTCTCTTCTATTAGGTAATTTTTGAATAGCAGGCATTTTGGGTAAAATGGCACAATAGGACTTGGTCAAAATTCCTTCAAAACTGCAAGTAAATGGTTGCAAACAATATTGCAAACAATGCAAGAAAACCAGTTACCACATTTGGCGACTTATAACTCAATTGGCGCTAAAAAATCCAACACCAAACCAAATTTGCTCATTTATGAAAAATACTTGTGTGTGCAATACTCCTGTTATGAAATTAGTAAAACATTCAACTATTGAAACTATTAAAACGTCTTCTTTATTGGTGAGATAATAAATATAATTATTTTACAAATGTTTTAATTAATTTTACAAATGCATGCTTGACATTATTTTAATTAAAAAAATACACAATAATTATAAATCTCTCTTGCTCATACATTTTGAAACCGTTTATGAAATTAATATTGCTGTAATGAAATTAGTTGTTTTTAAAATGAACTACTAAAACATCTTCTTTATTGGTAAGATAATGCACAGAATTATTTCATAAATGTTTTAATTAATTTTAAATTATTTAAATTATGATTGACATTGTTTTAATTAAAATATTAGAAAATTATTATAATTCTTTCTTGGTCATATTGAAGATATTTATGAAAAGTAATTCTAATTCTTTATAATAGTAATTTCTTAAAATAAGAAATTAGTTATTTTTAAAATTAAATATTAAAACATTTTCTTTATTAGTGAGATAACACATACAATTATTTTACAAATGTTTTTAATCATGTAAATAATTAGCTTAATTTTTAATTCTTTTGGTATAAAATTTTACAAGCTTTCAAAGTTAATGAAAAGTATTACTTTTAGAAATATGTTAATTCTAAATTAATTTGTTGTCAAGATAAAAAACATTGCCTATTTTGCAAGAAAGTGACTTAATAATGAAATTCTCTTCTCCAACAATTTAGTTTTGAATTTGTATCACATTTTTAAATGGTTCAAATTTTTATGCGGTAAATTTTAAATGGTCAATCTTCACTGCGATCTAATTTTTCAATATTGTAAATATTAATTTTTTTTACTGAATTTTTTCCTTTCTTTTTTATAACTGAATTTTACTGTTGTAATTGAAAGATTATTTTTATTATTACTCATTTATGATAAGATTACTTATTTTATGATCAATTTAGCTTTGACAACTGATTGTAATAGCAATTTTATATGCTAATTGAAATCTTACAAATTCCTGTGTTTTTCTATTTTTATAGAAAAGTTTTAATCTATTTATTAAAATCGTATTTTCAAAGATTTTTATCGACAATAAAATAAAAATGTTTGCAAACAGTAAAATATTGGTTAACAGATATGAGTTTGTTTACAATGAGACATGAACTTTTTCTCACATTTGTAGTGATTCCAGAATGAAGGAAAATTATTTTTTTGTATATGAATCTAGTATTTATAAATATAGATTTATCTAGTGTGTACTGCAAAGTACAGCTTTGTTTAAAAATAATCAGAAACTAATAATTCGAAAACTAATAAAGATAAGAAACTCCATTGTACAAAAAGGACATAAGTGAACCAGGCATTTATTTTTTAACATAATATAAGATGGAAAGATGGCCGTAAATTTCGGGATCACTAGATGGCGTTCGGTACCACAGCTATGCGTTACAAAAGATAATAGATTTGCCCAGACAGATTAATGGTTAGTGATTCGGAACACCACAGTATTTTTTTTTTAAACCTATGCCCGTCTCCGACCTCTTCGTCAATAGGTTCGTAGAGCGCTACGGGGGCATTATTACATTCGCGTCCGTGGCTTGACCAGTCAAGTTACATTTAAGCCCCTGGGTAATGCAAAGCTCTTGAGTAACATCGGCGCAGCCCAAAGTCGAAAAAGATCACGGTCTATTTGCCAGCTGCATTAGAAGAAAAAAACAACAACATAATATAAGATTAAAGTAAAAGGTAATTCATTTCGGGATCACTAGATGGCGCTATCATTCGAATTCCTATGCGTTACAAAAGATAATAGATAATGTACCAGACAGATTAATTCAGTTCAGCCAAACAGTTGTCATGCCGCGAAACACCACCAGTATTTTTTTAATCCTATGCCCGTCTCCGACCTCTTGGTCATTAGACGACGATACATCCCCAGTGGCTTGGTAAAGAACGACAAAAACATTCACTAACCAATTGACAGTAACCCAAAAAGGGATACATTTAAGAATTAGCAGGGCGTATGATGTTTTGAGATGCATTTTCCAGTCATAGCATGCCATAATTTTAATTTTCAGTATTTTCAATGGTGCAATGCCTAGTTTTATTACTTTGACTTGTAATTCAAGTATTCTCATAAAAAAATATCTAAAGTGTTGTTGGGAGATCTGGATGATCACTCACGAGCAAAGAATAGATTGAGTACACGGTTCTTCCAGAATGTTGAATTAGCAGGAGTTTTCTCCATAGCCTTGAAAGGATGTTTTGTACAGATTGAAACGTTGAATTTAAGAAAAGAACGGACAACTGGCCATCAATTGTTTTGAATGATGTTGCAAAGCTAAAGGATCAGATTCATCATTAGTTCACACTTGGCCGACTATATCATTTTCTGCTCATTTCAATACATAATAAAATAGCTTATTCATCCACTCAGAGTTCAATGGATTTCTAAGCTATACCACATATTATGGGATACCATGGATACCACAGTATTACACAACTATTTTTTTCAAATATTAACTTTTTTCATTAAATTTTAATTGATTAATTTTAGTTTTAAAGCAAATTTTTTTCAATATTTTTTAATGGTACATTTAGGAGTTTTAATACCGTCAGTGCAAGCGTGAGATTCCCAAAAAAAAATTTCTTTTTTTAGATTCTATTTTTTTCATTCTGGATTGATTATCAAGGAGGGGACAGAATGGAAAATAGATGTGAATAAATGAGTTCTTAGAAAGTGTGCATGTGAGAGAGGGAAAGTGTGAGAGATAATTTTTCTAACTTAAAAAAAATGAATGAAAATTATTTATAAAGGAAAATAAGGAAAAACAGAAGAATTGACTTAAATTTTTTTTTTATATTACTCTGTTATATTTCGTAGCTTAAAAAGTTAAATGTTGGTAAAAAAAAAATTAATTATTCTAGCATTTATTTTTATTGCTCAAAAAAAGAACAAACACTTCATTTTCGTCTTTTCTGTGCAAAAGGCATAATTTTACCTTTATTAACCTTCGAATTATTACATTTTAAAGTTTGTCCTGACTTTTCTATCATTCCCTACCTGATTGTATATAATAAAGTATAGTTAATAAATTTATAACTTTCTACAAAATGTGAAAGTAATTATTTCAAATAAATAATTATGTTTGAAATGCTGAAAGAATTGAATTTGTATCACTGAGGTTTTCGTAGATATCTTACAAATATAAAATTGTTGTACGTTTACCTATATTCATTTATAATTCTTTCATTCATTATATAATTTATTAATATAAAATCTATTACCTATATTCTTGCAAAGAACGTATGTGTACAATGAAGAATGCACAAATAATGTAATGCCTAAGAAAATGTTAGATGCGACAATATAGACAACAAGAATTCCTGGAGATTCTGGTTTTAACGGCTTTTTGTGGGTCTTTTTTATGGTTTTTCATGGTGATTTTTGATAATTTATAATTACAAATAATTGCTCAATAATTATGTAGCATATTGCATATTTCCATGTCAGCATTTTGTGTCAATTTCTACTCATTTTATGGTTTCATTAGAAGTTTCCTCATAAAATGCATTTCAAAAAAAATATTCGATTTTAAGATTTGCGTTACAGATCTAAAAAAAAAAAAAAAACTCTTACATGATATATTTATATGACAAAAAAAAATAATAATATTTAAAAGTTTGATATAATATTTTAATTATCTGACAATTATTCAGCTTATTTGTATTTATATATGTTTAAAACTTGATTGGAAGAAACATATCAATTTACAATCTGATTTATTTGATTGTAAATTGATATGTTTCTTCCAATGAGTTTAAATGATTGTAAATATATATGTAATATATTTTTCCAATCGAGTTTTAATGATTGTAAATTGATGTTTCTGCCAATAAACTTTTAAAGATTGTAATTGATATGTTTCTTCCAATCCTGTTTTAATGATTGTAAATAGATATGTTTCTTCCAATCAAGTTTTAAGCATAAAAAATACAAATTTACTGAAAAAATACTAAAGCTGAAGCTGAAAAATAAGCTATAAGCTGAAAAATACTAAATAATAAAAAAAAAATATAAATAAGCTATTATAAATACAAATAAGCTGAATAATTTTCAGATAATTAAAATATTGTTGTTGCTTCATATATGTTTTAAAATTTGATTGGAAGAAACATATCAAATTACAAATTTTATTTGATGATTATACTGAAAAGTTGCAAATATCAACGATAGAGCGCCAAGCATAACGTTTATTTATCGTCCGTTATTTTTTCTCTATAGCGCGCATGCTCATTTAGGAAACATTATTACAGATAGGCATGCGCTTAAAATTTTTTTGAGCATGCGCGCTGTTTGATGAAAATAAAATGCAAAAATAAACGTTATCAAAAACTCTGATATGATTTAATTATTGACAAAAGTTTCGTGTCGATTCTTGTTTTATTTAATTAGAAGTTTTTAAAAGTCGAAATTTAAATGAAGATTCCTGAAATATATAACTCTATACCAAGAAAAGTAAATTTAAAAACCCGCTATTCTTTTTTTACTATCTGGAGATACTTGATCTTTATTCGTATTTATATATATGACCCCAACCATAACTTGCGTTAAATAATTCTTTCATCTGAGATGCTAACAGGCTTATGATGATAAATGATTTTCCACGGAGGGGTGGACTTGCTTCGAAAGAAGTGAAGATACTTATCCCTGAAACTAAGCCAGCAGAAGTCGTTCATAATCAGGCTAATGGAGAGGATATTGTTTCTTGGCTGTCAGGCGGGCGGGCTTGGCGAAGTTTTGATGGAATTACAGCAAATCAGGGGGATGAGTTAGTGTTGGAAAGGTAAATAAAGGCTTCTTTTGCTTACGTTGGAAGTCTTTTAATATCAGCCTAATGAGATTGGATCGATATCTTTGCTCACATTTCTTTTTCCAGTTCAGTGCTTGTTTGCTTATTTTGTCATCCCACATTTTGTACACGAACGTAAATTTGATGGATGAGTAGATATTTATTGATTTATTGTTATTGAAGTGATTTTTAGTTATGATATGAGTAGATTTTCCATTTTTGTTTTTATGTTAATGGAACGGATATTGTTCAACAATTAATATCAGTTTAGATTTCACAATTTTTGTCATATTAGTTTATAAAAGTTTATTTTTTACAATTTCAATTTTTCAGGTTAATAGAGAGGATTTTGTTTAAAAACTGATATTAGTTTATGTTTATATTTCCTATTTTTTTTCAGGCTAACGGTTGGGATATTATTTAAAAATTGATATTAAAGGTTAGATTTTCCATTTATCGGGTTAGATTTCAAATTTTTTTTACATGCTAATGTTGAAGATATTGTTTAAAAATTATATTAGTTTAGATTCCACATTGTTTCCAGACCAATGGATAAGATATTGTTTAAAAATGGATATTGGTTTATCAGTTTATTTTTTAAATTTCTTTTCATGCTAATGGAGGGGATATTGTTTAAAAATGGATATTAGTTTATCAGTTTATTTTTTCCAATTTCTTTTCAGGTTAATAGAGAGGACTTTGTTTAAAAACTGATATTAGTTTATGTTTATATTTCCCATTTCTTTTCACGCTAATGCAGAGAATATTGTTTTAAAATGGATATTAGTTTATCAGTTTAGATTTCACACCGTTTTTAGGTTAATGGAGAGAATATTGTTTAAAAAGTGATATTAGTTTATCAGTTTAGATTTCATACGTTTTTTTAGGCTAATGGAGAAAATATTGTTTAAAAATTGATATTAGTTTATCAGTTTAGATTTAAAAATGATATTAGTTTATGGTTAGAATTTCCATTTGACGAGAGAATATTATTTAAAAATGGATATTAGTTTATCAGTTTAGATTTTCCCTTTTTTAGGCTAATGGAGAGAATATTGTTTAAAATTTTTTATCAATTTATGAGTTAGAATTTCCTTTTTTTTTTTTCAGTTTAAAAATTGATATTAGTTTAATGGAGAGGATATTGTTTAAAAATTGGATATTTTAGTTTATTTCCAGTTAAGATATTGTTTTGATATTATCAGTTTAGCTAAGATAATTGAAAGGATATTGTTTAAAAATGGATATTAGTTTATCAGTTTAGATTTCACATTTTTTCAGGCTAATGGAGAGGATATTGTTTAAAAATTGATATTAGTTGTTCAGTTAAGATTTCCCTTTTTTTTTTTAGGCTAATTGAAAGGATATTGTTTAAAAATTGATATTAGTTTATCAGTTTAGATTTCATTGTTTTTTCAGGCTAATGGAGAGAATATTGTTTAAAAATTTATATTAGTTATTGAATAGTTTAGATTTCCCAGTTATTGAATAGTTGTTTTAGGCTAATGGAGAGGATATTGTTTAAAAATTGATATTAGTTTATGAGTTAGAATTTTTTTTTTTTTCAGGCTAATGGAGAGGATATTGTTTAAAAATTGATATTAGTTTTCCGTTTAGATTTCACATTGTTTTTTTTTCAGGCTATTTTTTAATGGAAAGGATATTGTTTAAAAATTGATATTAGTTTATCAGTTTAGATTTCACACTTTTTTAGGCTAATGGAGAGAATATTGTTTAGAATTTTTCAGTAATGGAGAAAATATTGATTTCACATTTTTTAGGCTAATGGAGAATACTGTTTAAAAATTGATATTAGTTTAAGTTAGAATTTCCATTTGTTTCAGGCTAGTGATATTAAGTTGATCAGTTTCACTTCTTTTTAGGCTAATAATTATTTAAAAAGGATATTATTTAAAAAATTTATTAGTGTTTAGATTTTCAGGCTAATGGAGAGAATATTGTTTAAAAAATTGAGTTATAATATATTGTTTAAAATTTTTTATCAGTTTAGATTTCACATTTTTTCAGGTCTAATGGAGAGGATATTGTTTAAAAATTGATATTAGTTTTTCAGTTTAGATTTTCACATTTTTTTCAGGCTAATGGAGAGGATATTGTTTAAAAATTGATATTAGTTTATCAGTTTAGATTTCACATTTTTTTCAGGCTAATTGAGAGGATATTGTTTAAAAATTATATTAGTTTATCAGTTCAGATTTCACATTTCTTTCAGGCTAATGGAGAGGATATTGTTTAAAAATTGATATTAGTTTATCAGTTTAGATTTCACATTTCTTTCAGGCTAATGGAGAGGATATTGTTTAAAAATTGATATTAGTTTATCAGTTTAGATTTTACATTCTTTTCAGGCTAATGGAGAGGATATTGCTTAAAAATTGATATTAATTTATTTGTTTATTTTGTTTTAAATTTTTGAAGAAAAATTTCTGCACATTTGAATTCGAATTAGTCTTCGATTTGATTTTCAAATTTTGATTAAAGATTCTGTAATTTGAAAAATATTATCTAATAAAAGTTTTGAGAGAACAAGAAAGTGAGGATGAAAGCAAAAAGTTACTTACATTTAAATGGGCGTAATAAAAATTTCCAAATTGGGGAAAGAAATGGGCACTAGGAACATTTCCAAATAGAGATGGCAAAATGAGTGTATTCCAAATTGTGACACTAAAATGAGTGCCGTAAAATTTTTTCAATTGTTTTGCTAACATGAATGTAGTAAAGATTTTCAAATTGGAGTACTAAAAGGGATGTAATAAAAATATTAAAAATTTTTCATAAGTTTTCTAAATTATAATAATATAAAAATTAATTAAATTATGCTAATTAAAATTAATTAACTTATAATATATATTATATTAATATAATACTTATTGATATAAATTTTCATAAATATGTTCATTAAGTTATACAATGGATGTAGTGAAGAATATATAAATAATATTGATATAAAAATAATGGAATATTAAAGTTGTAGTACTGAAAATTTTCAAATTGTGGCATTACAATGGCGTAGTGAAAATTTCTAAATTATGGCACTACATGGAATGTTGTGAAAATTTACAAATTGTGACGCTTCAATATGCGTAGTGAAAACTTCTAAATTGTGATGCTAAAATGGATATAATAAAGATTTCAAAATTTTAATATTAACATTGTACTGAAATTTAATAATATAATTAAAGCTGGGATGAAAATTTTCAAATTGTGGCACTATAATGGCATAGTGAAAATTTCTAAATTATGGCACTATAATAAATGTAACGAAAATTTACAAATTTGGCACTAAATTGTATGCAGTGACGATTTCCATATTAGAGTATTTACGTGGTTGTATTGAAAATTTCAAAATTGTGGCGTTACAATAGGCGTAGTGAAAATTGGCAGATTAGAGTATTTAAGTGGCTGTACTGAAAATTTCAAAACTGTGGCACTACAATAGGCATAATGAACATTTCTAAATTGGGGTACAAAAGAAATGCAGTGAAAATCTTCTAATTGTGATACTAAGGTGGGCGTAGTGAAGATTTCCAAATTGTTGCACACAATGAACATTGTTAAATTTTCCATATTGTGGCACAACAATAAATGTAGCTAAAATTTCCAGATTGTGACTAAAATGGGTGTGAAAATTTCCAGGTTTCGACAATATAAGTGAAGCAGGCTCCCTCTGATGTTAATTGAGTAAAGATAATTCGCTACATATTTGCTGTATTAATAGCGATTGGCCACAGTTTAAATAACTGGCAGTAAAAAATTTTTGTGTATTAATATATCTAGTTGCGCAAATACTATTTTTGTTGCAGAGGAGGGCTCAATTAAATAAAACGTAACAGTTTATGAAAGATCAATAGGTTTTACAGTACTAGAAGCTGTAAAAATGCATCTGAAGTCGAAATTTCAAATATTATTAATTTTTACATTCCGCTTACTGAATTCAGAAACAGGAAAAAGAGAACATTAAAATTAAGAAGTATTGCAGAAAAAAAAAAAAAAAAATATTATTTCTAAAAAAATATTACTTAACCTCTTTTTATCTTCTGTTAGTAGAGTTGCATCGTTAGTAAAATCTATTGAAAAAGTAAGTAAAACCTATTACAACTTCAATATTTCGGTAGATATTTAATAAAACTAAACCGAGAAAAAAGTGGTCTGATGGCTGACAGGTTTCGGATTCGAGTCCCGGCGGCACCATGATATTTATAGTCATTCGAATCCAATTTAAACAGTACAACCTTATCCCCGTTAAAAAGAAAACCTTTCCTATTTCGAAATCTACCAGAAGGCAGAAGGCCATGGTCTAGCATGGACTGTTGTGCCGAAGAGTTAGTTTGTTAGTCTAAATAAACAGATTTTCATAACAAAGTATTTTTTATAACTTTGAAGACGTAGTATGTGTAAGTCCGTCGTTTTTCCCCTGGTACGCGCCTGCTTATATATTTATGTCTATAATCATTCTAATACAAACATACACTGGTATATCCATATTTGAAATACATATGCTATAAAATGCCATGAATAAAATATTATACATCGAATGCATAAAACACTTTAATGATGTACTGCGCACAATAGTGTATTTCAAATGTCTCTCTAGTCAAAACCTCCTGATTTTTTTTGACAATCCTCCACACTTTACAAGGCCCACACCGTGAAACTTTCCAAAAATCCCAAATCGGCGTCAAAAGAAATCAAAACAAGGTGACAAGTCACCGTTAGTGTATCCAGTTTACGGTACAACGAGGGGGAAGTGGTGTGGGTTGCCATAACTATCCCTTAAAACTGTGTCCTTATTCCTCAGGAAAAGTCGAGCGACTCATCCGATAGGGGCTGAAGAATGACAAATCTTAGAGGGAGGAGGTGGAGGGGGCGGGGGGTGGAGGCGACATTCCCGGACAATTACTGTCCGGCTGCCGGGATTAATGGTTGCCGCGGTGATAAATGAGAGCCTGTATCATCTTCAGAGCGCAGTGTTCACAGCGTGCGTTAGGGTGTATTCGTAAATTAAGAAACTTGGTAGGAGCTGGTGGGGGATATTAGAAGGAATTTTCGTGATTATGTCACTCTGTGTTGGAATGCTGAGATTGATATGTAGCTGAATTAAGCAAATAAAAAAAAAAATGCAAATAAATGATATTGGAATAAGTATGCAAAAAAAAAAAAAAATTTGATTTGAGATCATATATGATTTGAAAGTGAGTTCTAATGAAATTCATTCAATTTAAGTATATTATATTACATAGTATAAATTAATAAACAACTATTATGAAAATTAATGAATAAATATGAATACAAAGAGATAAATAATAATAATTATTTTTTATATTGAAGTTCTAAAATTTCTGAAAAGTGCTTTTGCACGTGATAACCCACAAAAAAGTATTCTAAGCATATAATATTTAAAAAAAATATCTGTCGATGTGATGTATGTAAAAATAAAAGATAAAAATTTCAGACCCATGTAATGTTTGATGTTGTGTCGTGTGTAATCCACAGTGTCCCGCAGAGCGAGACGGATATCCCATGAATGATCTACTCATGGATGGTGGGGAAGGGGCAGCTTCTGTTTTGATGGAGCAGCCGTACGTAGGAAGTCTGACTTGACTCCATGACGCTGAGGGGCAGTGTCTCCCGGAAGGACTTTTAGGGGACACAACCACGCAATTTTGTATCGTATGGTAGAAAAACCACAAAACTCCCAACAGGTAGTCCGACTAACGTAGATGTGAACATAACAAACGCCATTTAGCCTCCTCGTTTTCGAAACAGTGTCTACAATAAAAAGCAAATAGTGGATTGAACTTCAGCCCATATACATCCATATTTTATACATCTATACATATGTATATTGGTATATAAAATATTATACATCCAGTATATGTAACACTTTAATGATGTAGTGCAGTCCCTGTTGTACAACCAATGTACTTCAAATATCCCTAGTACAACCAATGCACTTCAAATACAACCAATGTTCTTCAAATATCCCTGTAGTACAACCTCCATATATGTACATCTTTAACCATTTTTATATCGATCCATGGCCAGAAACGACAGAACCTACCAATATATCCATATTTTATACACTGGGCTTGTTGTACTAAACGCTATAGAACGTGTTTAGATATATCCGAGGGAGGTGGACCCAAAATATCCCCCATACATAAAAGATATATCCATATTTTATACATTTAAACATAGATATATCCATATAAAATATTATACACAATGAATGTAACACTTTAATGATGCATTTCAAATGTCTTTGTAATAAACCTCCTGGATTTTTTTTTTTTTGACAATCCTCCACACTTTTACAATTACATTCTGAAACTTTCCAAAGAAGGGCCTGAATGGCCGAGTGACTAGCGCTCTGGCGCTCGGTGCCCAAGTTTCGGGTTCGAGTCCCGGCGGGTGCCATGGATGTTTGTAGTGGTTCGGAATCCACTTTAAACCGGAGGTCCCGGTCTCATATGACTGTTGAACGTTGGGTGTAGAGCTGACAACCCTACCTCGTAAAAAAGACAAGACATCTCGTGTCCTGAAATCTGCTAGTAGACAGACGGCCGTGGCTCACACTGAGCTGTTGCGCCAATGATGATGATGATATATGTATATCCGTATATAAAATATAATACATCCAATGTATGTAACTCTTTAATGATGTATTGCCGTCAATAATGTATTTCAATGTATCTGTAGTCAAAAACCTCCTGATTTTTGACAATCCTTCACACTTTAGAAGGCCTACATCCTGAAACTTTCCGAAAATCCCAAATCAGCGTCAAAAGAAATCAAAACAAGGTAACAAGTAACCATTAGGGTATCCAGTTTACGGTGGAACAAGGGTGAAGGGATGGGGATGCCACAACTATCCCTTAAAACTGTGTCCTCATTCCTCAGGAAAAGTCGAGCGACTCATTCGATAGGGGCTGAAGAATGACAAATCTTGGAGGGGGAGGCGTGAGTGGACGCGACATTACCCGGACAATTACTGTCCGGCTGTCGGGATTAATGGTTGCCACGGTGATAAATGAGAGCCTGTATCATCTTCAGGGTGCAATGTTCACAGCGTGCAGTCGGGTGTTTTCGTAAATTAAGAACCTTTTTGTAGGGGGTGGGGGTAGATATTAAGAAGGAATTCGTGATTGTGTCACTGTGTGTTGGAATGCCGAGATTGATATGTAGCTGAATTAAGCAAATAAAAAATGTAAATAAAAGACATTGGAATAAGTATGCCAAAAAAAATTTGATTTTGAGAACATGTAAGATTTGATATGAATTGAAAGAGAGCTCTAATGAAATTCATTCAATTTAAGTATATTATATTATATGGTTTAAATTAACCAGCAAATATTATGAAAATTAGTGAATAAATATTAATAGAGATAAATAAATAATAATTATTATTTTTTTTAAAATAAGGTTCTGAAAAATTTTTTGAAAAACTTTTTTTTTATTTTAATTAAGTACAAAAGTATTTTTTTAACATGAGGGCTAATGTTTAATATGCTGGCGTCTTTGTTGTAGACACTGTTTCACAAAACGAGGAGACTCGATGGCGTTCGTGATGTTCAACATCTTGTCTCGTGAGTCAGGCTAACTGACTGTGAGTTTTTCCTTGTTTTCTCCCATACGATACTCAAATCGGGGTAGTTCCACCTAAATGTTATCTCAGAAGGCATTGCCTTCCTCCTTCAGCGTCACGGAGCCAAGTCAAACTTCTACCTGAGGGTGCTCCATCACAACAGAAGGTGCCCCTGCCTTCCCTCCTTCCATGAGACCATACGGATCCTGGACTTGGTCTAGATGTTGCTGTCTATCAAGTGGGAAAAGAGAAAACAAATATTTTAACCTTTTTTTTTTCTTTACAATTTTAACAAAAGAAAAAAAAAAAAAACTGTAAGCTAAACAAAAACTGTAATTCTATTTGAAATAATCAGACTTGTCGCTATTTACAAAATATTTTGAAAAAGTAGTTGCATAAATAGAATAACATGAATACAATAATAGTAATAAAAATTACTTAAAAAATAATAAACTTAAAAGGTTTTAATTAAATTATAAATATTCTTAAAAAATCCCAAATCTTAAAATCAGTTCACGAAAAATTAAATGTGATTTTATACGGAAAATAATAATCACAGTCAGAATGAAGGATATACGGAATAATAAAGCACACTATATTAAGGACACTTTTTCATTCTATTGTTTCCTATTGTTTAATAATAATAAATTTTTATTTTTACTTTTAGTGCATTGTTATAGTATTAAAAAAAAAATTATTTCCTCTTAATAATAATTCTGCGTTGTAGACAAATTAATTCGGGTAATAAAAAGTGTATTAAATATTATATTTTAGATTCACTACCTTTCGCTTACTTTTTATTAAAATAAATAAAAATAAATAAAATCTCCCTATGAAGGGGATGGAACTAACTTAATTCGTTAATTATGCCAATAGCATTAAAAAGTAAATAATTATTTGATAAACAAATATAATTATTAATAAAAGAAAAAAAATAATTTTTCTTGTTTGTGACATGAGTGGCAACATCATAAAAATTGTTTATAATCTGTATCAGTTGTTTACATACGTTATAAGAACAATCTCGGAATAATAAGCAATTTATCGGAATAATTATTTAAAAGAATAAATATTTCTGTTCTTATTTACTATAAATAAAAATTCTGCACATAATAATCAAAGTGGCAGCAAAATACTGTTTGAAAAGTACTTACGAATTTCTCTAATTACAGTATTGTAACCCTAAAGAAATTGGCGGAACTTTGGCGAAATATTTCAGGTTGCAAGATTGGCGACTACCTCAGAGTACAATATTCTAGATTTCAACCGATTTACTCTTTTTTTATAATTTGAACAAAGGGGTACACACTGTAAGCAAATACTTCTGCTTGAAATAACCAGACTTGTTGTTATTTACAAAATATTCTGAATAAGTAATTGTATAAATAGAATAACATGAATACAATAAGACTAATAATTACTTAAAAAATAATAATCTTAAAAATGATTTAATTAAATTATAATTATTTTTAAAAGAACTGCATTTCTTAAAATCAGTTATGAAAATTAAATGTGTTGTCATACGGAAAATAATAATTACTGCCAGAATGAAAGATATACGGAATTATAAAGCAAACTATGTTAAGGACACTTTTCATTCTATTGTTTCCCATTGTTTAATATAGAGTTTTTATTTTTGCTTTTAGTGTATTGTTATATTATTAAAAAATTATTTCCGCTTAATAATCAAATGCTTTGTTATAGAGAAATTAACTTCAGATAATAAAAACAGTGTGTTAAATATTATATTTTGGATTTATTTACTTTTATAAAAATAAAATAAATTAAATAAATAAATTAGTTAAAAAAATCTCTAACTTTCGAAAACACTTAAGAATAGTTAATTTGACTTGCACCTTTTTCGAATAAAAGAAGAAATTCATAATAAAGGAAAATAATAATGAATAGGACAAAACTAGTAGAAAAGTTGGTTATTTATTTTTAAAATGCATAATAATTGCGTATAATCTCTTTTATACAATCACATAATGTCGTATTTTACGCATACATTAAAAAAAGAAGAAAGAGTGTAAATGAGTTACCAAAGTTGAAAAAAAGAAGCTCCCCCTTTTAATTGGAAACCGAGACTTTTGAAGTTGACTCAACTTTTAAAGCACGAGGGTAATTGAGAGCTGTGCTTTAATGCGTTCCACAAAAGGCCGCATAAGTGTGTTTTGAGGGGAACTCATTTACTTAAAATGTTTCACGTACACTTTGTAGCATTATTTATTTACTAAAACATCCCAACTATAAGTTAGTTTTTGTTTTCTTCAAACAGGAATTTTAACTTTCTGATTTTATTTTTATTTTTTAGTATCGCGTGCCAAAAATGACCCTAAAAGTCAAGCAGGCA
Source organism: Caerostris extrusa (assembly GCA_021605095.1). Lineage (NCBI taxonomy): Eukaryota > Metazoa > Arthropoda > Arachnida > Araneae > Araneidae > Caerostris > Caerostris extrusa. The sequence continues at coordinate 19,534 of BPLR01013967.1, forward strand.
GAACAGTCAGATTATAACTTTCGAGTATGAAACTATAACTGTAATTTACGGTGCGAATTTAACAACTATACTTTACTGCATAATTTATTCATGAAATTACTATTTATAAAATGACGTTTTCGTTTTTGGATAATGGTATTGATTTTCCAGTGTTTTAATATTTTATTATATATTAACTTGAATGTCTATTTTCTGAGATATTTATGTTGTATAGTTATATAATCAAAAACATTTTCGTAATTATCTAAGTCCAATTAAAGTTTTAACTTTGTTATTTTCATAATGGATAAACTTAGAGACTAGTGATATGATATCTAAAACGCCATATTATCCTACAACATGTATCCTTTGGCAAACTTTCTATGGATTAAACATTTTATAATAAATACAAAGTTAAGGATAACAATTTTGTATGACAGTATATCTAATACTTTTATATTATAATAACTAAATTTTTCAAAGAAAATTTTGTACGTAGGGCATTTTTTTCTCTTAGCATGAAATTACTTAGTTTCGCAGGGATCTGGTCTTAAAAACCGTAACGAAAAACCTATTAAGGACTTACTGTGTGTTGTTAAATTTAATATAATACTTTACTTTCAATATTATATCTGTAATTCGCGTTTTACAAAACTGAAGAAAATTTTAAGAATTGAGCATCTACGTAAATCATCAATGAAATAAATTAAATAATGTTAATAAGATATTGGGTAAATAACATCCATAAGAATAGATTAAATAACATTAATAAAGCATTGGGTAAATAATATTCATAACAATAGAGTAAATAACATTAGCAAAACGTAACATTGGGTAATAAATAATAATCTTAGAATATTTTAATTAAATTATTACTTTTCTTAAAAGAATCGCAATTTTTAAAATCAGTTTACGAAAAAATTAAACGTGTCGTCTATCATACGGAAAACAATAATTACAGCCGGAATTAAAGATATACGCTATAATAAAGCAAATTATATTAAGAACACTTTTCCAGTCTATTGTTTCCCATTGTTTAATATTAATGACTTTTTATTTTTACTTTTTTAATGCATTGTTATAATATTAAAAAAAAAATCATTTCCGCTTAATAATCAAATGCTTTGTTGTAGAGAAATTAATTTCAGGTAATAAAAATAGTGCATTAAATATTATATTTGGGATTCACTATCTTTCACTCACTTTATTAATATAAATAAATGACAAACATATCCCTCTGAAGGGGTAATTAACTTCCAAAAAACTCTATAAATAATAGTTAATTTGACTTCTGCCTTTTAGAATATAAAAAGATATTCATAATAAAAGAATATGATACTGAATAGGACAAAAACGAGTAGAAAAGTCGATTATTTACTTTTAAAATGCATAATAATTGTGTCCAATCTTTTTTTTTTATTATATTCTACAATTAGTTCCCTATATATATCTTGTTCAGATTTTCAATCGTTAATGAAACACTTTTTTATTCATCCACTCAAATTCAAATACATTTTTTTGGATGACACTTAATGTTAAGACAGTTTTTTCAAATATTAATTCGTTAATTAAATTAAATTAATTAATTTTAGATTTTTCTTAGATTTATATTGTACGCATCTACCAACAGATGGCGCCAGATGTAAGAGGAAAAATTAAACTTTTATTTATAAAGAACTTTATGCAATATAGTGAAAGCAAAGTAGGAATTGACTTAAAATTATTTTTTTATATTACTTGTTTTTTTGCTTTTAGTGCATGGTTATATAATATTAAAAAAAAAAAAATTTTCTTTTAATAATCAAATGTTTGTTGTACAGAAATTAAATTCAAGTAATAAAAACAGTGTATTAAATATTATATTCTGAAATCACTATCTTTCACTTAATATATTAAAATAAATATATAAATTAAAAAAATAATCTCCCTCTAAAATGAGGGGCGTGGAGTAACTGTAACGAATAGTTAATTTGACTTCTATCTTTTTGAATATAAGAAGACATCCATAATAAAGGAATATAATAATGAATAAGACAAAACGAGTAGAAAAGTTGGGTTATTTATTTTTTTAAAATACATAATAATTGCATCTAATATTTTTTTATATTCAAATGGTGTAATATCTTACGCATAAATCCCAAGAAGAAAGTATAAATGAGTTACCAAAGTTTTAAAAAAGAAGTTCCCCTTTTTAATTAGAAAGTGAGAGTTTTGAAGTTGACTCAACTTTTAAAGCACGAGGGTAATTGAGAGCTGTGCTTTAATGCGTTCCACAAAAGACCGCATAAGTGTGTTTCGAGGGGAGCTCATGTACTTAAAATGTTTCACGTATACTTTGCTGCATTATTTATTCACTAAAACACCCCTAACTATAAATTAGTTTCTGTTTCTTCAAACAGGAATTTTAAACTTTCTGATTTTCTTTTTATTTTTAGTATCGCGAAAAAATGCCAAAAATGACCTAAAAGTCAAGCAGGCAGAACAGTCAGATTATAACTTTCAGTATGAAACTATAAATGTAACTTAAAGTGTGAATTTAGCAATTATACTTTGCTGCATAGTTTATTCATGAAATTGCTATTTATAAAAATGACCTTTTCGTTTTTGGATAATGGTATTGATTTTTTCCAGTTTTTTAATGTTTCATTATATATTAACTTGAATGTCTTTATTTTATGAGATATTTCGTTTGTGTAGTTATAATATAACTTCAAAACTATTTCATAAATTTGTAAACTTTCAAAGGATTTATCACTTTAACTTAACAATGTTAAGGGTGGACATTTGTTTTTTTTTCTCTTAATATAAAATTACTTAGTTTCGTAGGGATCTAGTTTTAAATAACCGTAACGAAAAACCTATTAAGGATCTTACTGTTTAAAAACTTTTATTATCTCAGTTTAATAAAATACTTTGACTATTATCTCAGTAATTCCTGTTCTACAATGATGTAAATTTTAAGAATTGAATAGCTACCTAAAGCATTAACGAAATAGAATAAACAACTTTCGTAAAATATTGAGTAAATAATATAAATAAAAATAGAGTAAATAATATTAATAAAATGTTGTGTAAATGTTACATATAAGGTGTTATAAGGTTACATATGTAAGGTGTTGCATATTTGTCTTTTTTTAAATACCATTTTAGTACAAAAAGTTTCAGTGTTTCAACAGACGATTTACAAGTGAGTTTCTTAGGATTGTTTTTGCTATGTTTGAATACTAACTTACAGTGTGAATTTAACAACTAATGTTTTAACTATACTTTTGCTACATAATTTATGAAATTGCTATGTAGAAAATGACCTTTTCATTTTGGATAATGGTATTGATTTTCAAGTGTTTTAATATTTTATTGTATATTAATTTGAATGCATAATATTTTATGAGATATTTCGATTATGTAGTTATAATATAACCTAAAAACTGTTTCGTAATTATCTAAGTTCAATTGAAGTGTTAACTTTATTATTTCCATAATTGATGAACTTACGATAAAATCTAAAACTCCATATTATTCTAGAAAATGTTTCCTTTCGTAAACTTTTGACGGATTAAACATTTTAACTTAACAAAGTTAAGGATAACAATTTTGTAGGGCAGAGAAATCTGCAATATAGCGAAAAAAAGTATTTATCAGCGAAAATTTTGTTCATAGGGCATTTTTTTTTTTTTCTCTTAGTATGAAATTATTTTGTTTCGTAGGGTCTAGTCTTAAATAACCATAACGAAAAGCATATTAAGGACTTACTGTGTGGAAACTGTTCGTTTAATATAATATTTTGGTTCCAATATTATCTCAGTAATTCGCGTTTTACAAAACTGATGTATATTTTAAGAATTGAGCATCTACTTATACAGCTATGAAAATAAGATTAAATAACATTAATAAAACATTGGGTAAATAACATCCATGAAAATAGAGTAAATAGCATAAATAAAATGTTGTGTAAATAACACCCATAAGAATAGAGTAAATAACATGAATAAAACATAACGTTGGGTAATAAATAATAATCTTAAAAATATTTTAATAAAATTATAATTATTTTTAAAAGAATTGAAATTCTTAAAATCAGTTACAGAAAAATTAAATGTGCTGCCTGTTCATACGGAAAATAATAATTACAGTCAGAATGAAAGATATACGAAATAATAAAGAAAACTATATTACGAACACTTTTTCATTCTATTGTTTCCGTAGTTTAATACAGAATTTTTATTTTTGTTTTTAGTGCATGTTATAATATTTAAAAAGTCCTTTCCGCTTAATAATCAAATGCTTTGTTCTAGAGAAATTAAATTCAGCCAATAAAAAACAGTGTATTAAATATTATATTTTGGATTCACTATCTTTCGCATACTTGATTAAAATAAATAAATAAAAAAAAATTCCCTCTAAAAAAAGGGGGGTCACTGACTCCCAAAATTCTAAAGAATAGTTAATTTGACTTGCAACTTTTTGCATATAAGAAGATATTTATAATAAAGGAACATAATAATGAATAGGACAAAACGAGTAGAAAAGTTGATTATTTACTTTTAAAATGCATAATAATTGTGTCTAATCTTTTTTCAATTCCTTCTATTAGTTCACACTCTATATATATATATATATATATATATATATATATATATATATATATATATCTTGTTCATATTTTTAATGGTTAATAAACTACTTTTTATTCGTCCACTCAAGTTCAAATGCATTTTTTGAACTTTTAATGGATGGCACTAGATGTAATACAGTTATTTCAAATATTAATTCATTAAATACATTTAATTGATTAATTTTAGTTTTTTTAAATTTAAGTTGCATGTATCTACCAATAGATGGCGTCAGATGTAAGAGGAAAATTTCAACTTTATTTATAAAGGAATTTCTGCAATAGAGTGAAAAAATGTAGGAATTGACTTAAACAAATTTTTTTTTATAATACTTGTTTTTGCGTTTAGTGCGTGGTTATAATATCAAAAAATCCTTTCCGCTTAAAAATCAAATGCTTTGTTGTAGAGAAATTAAATTCAGGTAATAAAAACAGCGTATTAAATATTAAATTTTTGAATTCACTATATTTCACTTACTTCTATTTCACTTTGAATTCACTATATTTCATTACTCCCTCTGAACGGGTGGGGGGGAATAACTTAATCACTTATTTTATTAACATAAATCACTTACTTTATTAAAATAAACTCTAAAATAATAAGGGGGAACTAATTTTCAAAAACTCTAAAGAATAATTAATTGACTTGTACCTTTTTTGAATATAAGATGACATTCATAATAAAGGAATATAATAATGAATAGGACAAAACGAGTATAAAAGTTGGGTTATTTACTTTTAAAATACATAGTAATTGTGTTTAATCTTTTTTATATTCAAATAGTGTAGCATCTTAAACTTAAATAAAAAAGAAGGAAAGCGTAAATGAGTTACCAAAGTAGAAAAACAATCTCCACTTTTTAATTAGAAATTGAGACTTTTGAAGCTGACTCAACTTTTAAAGCACGAGGGTCATTGAGAGCTGCGCTTTAATGCGTTCCACAAAAGACCGCATAAGTACGTTTTGAGGGGAGTTCATTTACTTAAAATGTTTCACGTATACTTTGTTGCATTATTTATTCACTGAAACACCCTAACTATATATTAGTTTCTGTTTCTTCAAACAGAGATTTAAACTTTCTGATTTTCTTTTTTTTTTTAGTATCACGTGCCAAAAATGACCCTAAAAGTCAAGCAGGCAGAACAGTCAGATTATAACTTTCGAGTAAGAAACCATAACTGTAACTTACAGTGTGAATTTAACAACTAATGTTTTAACTATACTTTTGCTGCATAGTTTATTCATGAAATTGCTATTTATAAAACAACCTTTTCGTTTTTGAATAATGGTATTGATTTTCCAGTGTTTTAATATTTTATTATATAATAATTTGAATGCATAATATTTTATGAGATATTTTGATTGTGTATTTATAATATAACGCAAAACCTTTTTCGTAAATATCTAAGTTCAGTTAAGGTTTTAACTTTATTATTTTCATAACGGATAAACTTAGAGTACGATAAAATCTAAAACTCCATATTATCTTAGAAAATGGATTTTCGTAAACTTTCAACGAATTACACTTTTTAAGTTAACAAAAAATTGTGGATAATAATTATGTATGAGAGTATATCTGATATTTTTTATATCATATTATCTAAATTTGTCAGCGAAAAATTTGTACATAAATTTTTTTCTCTTGGTTTAAAATTACTCAATTTCACAGGAATCTAGTCTTAAATAAGGTCTTACTGTGTAGAAACTGTTCATTTAATAAAATAATTTAGTTTCAGTTTTATTTAATATTATCTCAATAATTCGTGTTCTACAAAGCTGATGTTAATTTTAAGGATTGAGCATGTACGTAAAATCAACGAAATAGCTTAAATAACATTAATGAAACAGTAAATAACATCCATAAAAATAGATTATGTAACATTAATAAAACATTGATAAAAACCAATAAAAATAGATTAAATAATATTGATACATTGGGTCAATAACATAAATAAAAACAGATTAGCTAACATAAAAATTGAGTAAATAACATCAATAAAAATGTATATAACATTAATAAAATATGGGCAAATAACTTAAATAAAAATAGAGTTAATAATATTAATAAAACATTGAGTAGATAACACCATCGGCAAAAAATAGAATAAGTAATATCAATGAAACATACGCTTAACTGCTAAAAGAACTGTTGCCCTGGAAAATTGATTAGTAAATGTTTTACATATGAACAATATTTATTGCTATTTACATGTTACTATGTTACTTACATGACCATTCCATATTTAGTGCTTTTTTAAATATCACTTCAGTATAAAAGTTTCTGTGTTTAACTAAATGACAGTTGCCCAAGAAATATTCATTGGTAAATCTTTTACATATGAACAGTATTTATTGCTATTTACATATTTACTTAATTACAATTTACGTATTTACTTTATTATTATTTACATATTATTTATATTTGCTTCTCATATTTAGTATCTTTTTTTTTAAAATACCATTTCGGTATAAAAGTGAAGATGTTTTAACAAACGAGCTACAAGTGAATTTCTTGGGATTGTTTTCGCTATGTTTGAATACTATTTGTTTACAACCTCTTTGTTGCTTGAAATTTAATAATGGTGCGTGCATTTTTTCTCTGTTGGAAAAGAAGAGTTAACATTTTTTGGACATTATACAAGGACTGTGTTTTATGTCCTGCTAGAATATTCAAAGTGTACCTTTTCAATTATAACGTAAAAGAAGCAGAAATACACTTTATTCATGTCAGTTTTTCCTTGCAACTTTTTACTCCATTTTTTTTACTTTACAGTAAATTTTGAGGCTAATAAAAAAGGTATGAAAGAATTGTTAGCAAGGTATAATACAAAGGATCTTTCTGCTTTAGTGATGCTTAGTTTGTTATATCATATTAAAAAAAGGTACACGAGGTTCTTCATTTAACACAAAGCAACATAACATTTCTGGAACATAACATAACATAAAGTATTTTTTGACCACACTTTTCTGCTCATTTTTATTTAAAATTAAGTATAATTTAAAAAAAAAAAAAAAATCAAAATTTAATAATCTCATCAAGAATTACTGAATTCATAATGAATACGACAGAAATTTGTTACGAACACTAACGTTTTTCTGACGTTAGAAACACAACAAATTTTTAAACAGAGTCGAAAAGTCAAAATTTTTTGAAGGAGTCTGGAGTCGGTTATTAATGTTAAATTAATAATGTTAAAATTAACTGTTAATACCAAAAAAAAAAAAAAAGACGCAATTCTATTGTATCTTTCAGTAACACAACCAGTAGCAGAGACAGTGACTTCTACGGTCATTGCCTACCTACATAACCAGTAAGTGTTGGGCTTTTCTCAGCATTGAGGCTTATAAAAGCTATCTTGGATCCACAATGAAAGAAGATATTAAAAAAAAACGTTTAATGCAATACAAATAGAGCATCTTTGTGTTTAAGATATACAATTGTTTTTGCTCCTCTTTTGCTATTTTTATAATACTTTTGTTCCTGTTCCTTTGGTACTGTTATTTTTATAGGATGCGTGTATTTTTTGTAAGTATATGTAGAGTACAAGAATGTTTTTAAGTCAGTGAAAATACTACATTTTTTAAAGTTGTAAAAAATAATTTGTTAGGAAAAATCTGTTTTTATAGATATACGAGTTCCACAAACTCATTTAATACTTTTAGAAATTATTTTATTTTACAAATTTTTGCCCGACTCGTGGATCAGTGGCAACGCGGGCAGCTGGGCGGGTTCAATCTGCTGGAGGCTTTGTTGTAGACATTGTTTCAAAAAATGAGAAGGATCGATGGCGTTTGTGATGTTCCTCCTCTTGCCTCGTGAGTCAGACTACATGGTAGGATTTCTCCGTCTTTTCCACACGATAGGTAAATGCGGAGTAGTTCCCCATAAAAGTTCTCCCCTGGGAGACACTGCCCTCCTTCTTCAGCGATACGGAGCCAAAGTCAGATTCCTACCTACGGGTGCTCAATCTCAACAGAAGCTACTTCCTCTTTTCCCTCCTTCAACGTGACCATATGGGCTCATGGACTTGGTGTAGATGTTGCTGTCGACCAAGTGGGATAAGAAGCAACAACATAAATTATTTTTATTCCACTACTAAAGATCATTACTACATAAAATTATCAACAATCTGGATATAAGAGATGAATTTTTTTTTCCGATTTCCCACCCTTTATTAAAAGAGTGAGAAGAATAATTTTAATTATAAATGAAAAAAACTCTTTATGTACGTAATAATGGAATTTTTATAAAATAATAATAATAATATTAATTCTTGATAAGTGTAAGCATTTAATTATATGCTTTTAAATTACTATATGTCAATATGCAATTAAAAAATTGATTTGTATATATTCAATTCGGAATATTGACGTTGTATAGTATGTTTACGTTTTTTTTTTGTGTTACGATACGTTATCATTGCTAATGCCAAACTTTTAGCACTTATTCTCTTGATATTATCTAAGTTTACCTGTTTTCATTGAAGCGCTTTTTTGCATTCTAAATTTTAAATACTTAAACAAGTAGTTAGAAATTTAAAAGAAACTTTTTTTTCTCACAAGATTAGAAGAGCTTAAAAACATATAACAGGAATATTCTTGCAAGCCATTAGATTGCATTTTAAAAAAAACTACTTGTTACTAATCATCTTAAGACCCTCGAAAAGCACCAACCGCCTTGAAACATTAGTTTCAACTTTGCCAAAACACATCATCTTTTTTTTTTTCTTTTCTCTCTTCAGTCACCTACCAGGTAAAAGAGGCATTGAGTGCATCAGTGTTCCGAGACTAATTCAATTATAAAATGCAATCTCTTAAGACCTCACTCAGTGCTGAATGCACGGGAAAGATTTTCTGTAAGCTTTTCTAAAAGAAGAGAATTCATCTTCAGCGTCAGTGTGCCAAGTAAGGAAAAAGCAACAGAGCACGCCAAATTGTAATGTTGATGAACATTTAAATACAGATAGAGGAAGATCTTTTTCACTTCTGATACAGAACTTGTGAAAACATAATGTTAAGAACTTTTTAATTTCTCATGTCCTTTCCTAACTTTCATTGCAGATTCTAATCAATCCGGCACATACGGGATCTAAGCTATGTTGGATAGGCGGTTTTATCGTTTATTGAGAAACGATGTAAATATACCACTCTGAATAAAAATTTAAAATACTAAAATACGTAAATATTTAATAAGTTTATGCACATTTTGAGCCTATGTAGTCGATATAAATATCCGGAATTGTTATGAATTTCATCATTATATTCATACAATGAATATTAATTTAATTAAATATAATGGTATTTAAAAATATAACACGTAAGAAAAATTATGTAGTGCAATGATAGTTAAAACATTTTTTGTGACAAAAACAACAACAACATTTCGTCATTATAGCACATATTTCGTCATTATTCATGCATCGAATATTAATTTAATTGATTCTAATGATTTATAAAAAATACGGCAAAAAATAAAAAATAAATAATATAGTGCAAATGATAGTTAAAACAAGTTGTGAGAGGCTACTCTATGGCAAGAAGAAGGGGAAAAAATTGTAATCAGCTGGTCCAATATACAGGTTCCCTCATAAAATTTAGAATTGACTTTAAGATCAAAATGTATCGCAACAAACAAACAAAGAAAAAAAAAAAAAGTATCAATATTTCATATTCAGGCAAAAAATATTGTAGGATTACAAACTATGTTATAAAAAAGCACCTGAAAGAAATTTAAACAAACTAATAAGAATAGCTCGTGAAATGTAATGTCTGTCGCCTTTAGCTAGTGTAAAGTTTGGCACAAATGACTAATGTAATATCTGGTGCCATTACCTAATAAATTGTAATGTTGGTAATCTCTCTGTGTCGAGGTTTGCCATCGACATTGTTATGAATACAGAGGAAGTCAGTTGAAAAGACAATTTTTACACTGGTAGGAGCTGTGGCTGTTGCAAGTTGAATTTTGATAAAGTTAAATAACTTTTTTTCGATATTGTGTAAAATAATCTTTCTGATTATTGATTGATGAAGAAAAGTTAAAACACGCTAGATGTACTCTACCTCTCTGGAATGTTTATAAAGCTGGTGTTGCGAAAATTTGTATAAGTTTAGAGGCATGCAAATTGATCAGGGGTAGAAAAAGAGTTCTGAAAAAGAAGATGTACAATTAAGTGATTCCCAATATTAAATAAAACAAATTTTAAAAATGCTTATAACAATACAAGCGAGAAATTTTGTGGAACAATAACTAGAAATTACAGAGTTTTATATTTGTAATTTTCTGTAAAATCCTTTCATATAAATTTATTCAAGACATCAGTGTATAAAATAAAGTATATAAAAAGTTTGTCTGACTGGAAATTCTTTGCATTAGCATCCGAAGCTTTGGAATACTTTCTAGAAGTTCAAATTTTGTGAAACTGAATTTAATACTTCAGTGAGATTAAGACTAGAATAATATTTTTGACTCTTATCTGCCTTTTCTCAGCTGCAAAGCTTACTACGCAACATAAACCTAAATTTCAATGCATTTCCATGTCTAAAGAGGATTAATTTCATTCCTAGATCCATGTATAATGTAGCTGAACTAAGTGAAATATTGCAGCAAATTTTACTGTTATAAATTTAAAGTTATATTTTGGATGAAATTGAACTACAATTAAAACAAAAACTGTGCAATGAAGAAAGATTTATGGAAAGTAGAGATACAAAAATTTAATCGTACTTATACATTTGTTGCTGAAAGCATAATATGCATAGAATAATTGTTTTTTAATGTAGAAATTTGAAATGAAAGTTACACATGAATAGTTATAAATTATTATTAATTTAGCTTTTTGCACCCAATTTAGAAGACATAATCAAACGTACTTTCATTAGTCTTAAAACGAAGACTCTTAAATAAATTTATTTTTTTAATAAAAAGAATTTATTTAAATTCTGTTTAATAGAATAATATCACTGAAATTATTAATATGTATTACAATAAAAATATATAACTAAATAAATATGCGGAGGAATATTAAAAAAAAAATTAATCTCAAAAGTGAAAAGCTGTTCTTGATTTCAAAAGCGTAATTTCCCCATGAAAATTATCCATTTCTATTTAATTGAAAATTATTTTATTTAAAATTGGAGTAAAATGTAAAAAATATTTTAATTTACAAAACTGTCTTTGAAAATGCAAACGATTTTGAAATGTTTGGTGCATAATTATGGCAACAAGATAAATGCATTTCTCTTTCTAAATTTCACAGTACAATTAACAAACAATAAATAATATATTTAAAACAATTTATTTATATAATAATTTAATATAAATGAAATATTTAGTGATCGAAAAATTTTAAGACTGGAAGACATTTGAAAAAAAAAAAACTAAAAATATTTAACGAAGAAATGTTAAAAATGTTTATTTTATAGAGCAGTTTTGAGTTCTGTTACATAATTTTAATTTTAATTTTTTATTTTTTTTTAATCTCCATTATTTCTTTTACAGATCTCAGACACTGAACTTAATATAAATCCAATTAATCAATTGTGTTATTTTCATCAATGCTTGAATTTATCAATAATTTCCTTAATCAAATGAATATTTCGAATCAATGAAGAACAATTTGAACAAAATGTTTCATCACAATTTTCGTTAAAATCTTTTATCATTATTATCAACCAACGTCATGTTATATTAAAACTTATATTTGATATAAATTAAAAATAATAACAAAACAAATTAAAGGAGTAAAAAATCTTCTTCTTCTATTGATATGACAGACCATGATGGGCCAAGGTCTTCCCGACAACCTTCTTCCATTCTTCCAATCTCTGCTTTGCGACAGTTTTCCTGTTAGTAACGCTTTAAAACTTTAAAATCTGACTCCACACAATAGGTCCATCTGAACTTGGTCATACCCCTACTTCTAGTTTCAAAAGTTATATGATGGAATATCGTAATTGTCAAGGATAAGGGATCCATTCGGCAAACCTCATACCTCATGATTCTTTTACATCATACTTGAAAAAAGTAAACTTTTGTAAATTCCAACAGAGAATAAAATTCAGTCCTTATGTAAAACCTCAGAGCAATGGGTATATAAATATTTGTGTGTGAAGTAATAAGATAATATAATTTGTATAATCATCATCATATCATATTATTTGTAGCATTATCATGCTCAGCTGTCCATGGCCGTCTGCTTACTGGCAGCTTCCAAAACAAGAGATGCTTTTTTTTTTTTTTTATTAAGGAGTCCCGATTTAATATGTAGGTCATACACGCAGTCATATTAAACCGGAACTTGAACCCGAAACTTGTGGCACTAAGCCATCAAACTTCTTATGTAAAACAGTAAAAATTTAGCTTTTACTTTCACAGCGCAACAATTACATTTCAAGCATTGTTGGTTATAAACTAGTATCATCACTGCTATTTTTAAATCAATTTTACAATTTTCCGTAATTTAAGGAATCCTGAAATTTTAAATATTAGCTCAACGTTAAATGTAAACGTAATTTGATGTAATTAAAAAATATTTATAATGTCAAAATCGGATTTCTTTATGCTGTTAGTTTGAAATACAGCTTGTTTTGATTGGCAGACTCATTAATGAATACGGAAAATATTCTACAAATTATTATTATTTAAAAAAAAATTTTTTTTTTAATCCATTTATTGATTTTGAAATATTAGTTTGAAGAACTATTTAGTTCTTCATAATCTTCGTTTTTTAATGCCTAATTTAATGCCTTTTTAATGTTATTCTCAGCTAGACATAAAAACTGCACGTAAAGTTGCATCTCATTATTATTGAAATTTCGTATTGCATCATCAGCACTTGAATTAACAAAGTAAATAAAACCAATATTTCATTTAGTCGAATGATACTTAAATATGAACAATTAAAAAAAAAAGCTAAAGATGATAAGTTAAACTCTTATCACATAAAAACTAATAACGACTTTCGCAAAAGTGGTTTGATAATTGGTAGTGATTGATTATTACTTCACTTTTGTTGTTGTCTGAATCCCATTTGATACTCCAGCGATCGAGGGAATATTTAACATCTAATTCACCCATTTGGAACATTCAGATGCCGATAAATCATAACTCATATCCAATACCCAAAGAGAATGCTTTAATTGCATTCCACGAACTCCTGTTCGGTACGATCACAACTTCGAATCTATTCTGCTTTTAGAGAAGAGGGAAAAGCCAGAAAAGTTTCAAGGGTGGCACCAATTTGAACTTTGAACCCACCAAAGTATTTACATTTAATTAAAATGGGGCATCCAGACAGCACCGGATTTTATTGCCGGACTCCGCGAGTTTTAATACGTGCGGTTCTTTTAATTGCCCGCGGTTTGTTGAGGATTCTGCGATGATGGCCGCCAGGGGGAAGGTTTTAAGTGAGTCGTTTTCCCGCCTGATTAGAGTGGAAGTAGAAGTGCTTCAATTTTTCTCTTTTCTTTTCGTCTGTTCGCAGTCGGACAGGTGCTGCATTCTGTGATAGTTTTAATCGAGTTCTGCCGGATTGTTAATGAACACCCTTTTCGTGAAGTTCTAAATCCGACGCTGTGTTGTCGCAGGGGAATGGAGTGATTTATACTTCGTTTTGCATCATTTGTATTGCATTATAAAGATTTAAAAGGCGTTTTCCAGATACTAACTCTTATTAGGACACTTTTCCATCCAGTAGTTAACTACCTCCATTAGTAGACAGTAGTTCATTCTAACTATCTTCACTTTCTAAAACACCTATACTATGTTGAGCTGCTTTATATCTCATTAATATTAGTATGTTAAAAAAATGTATTGTGAAACCCAACTATGATATTTTTTAAAATTTTATATATATTGCATAAAAAATTAGCTAGGTTATTGCATTTAAAAAAATCACGAAAAATAATTTCATGCAATTTAATTTTTTATTCATTTAAGTCATTTTGTTTTGTCACGTTTCATTTTATTGTAAAGATTAAAAATAATTAAAAAAAAAAAAGTGGAAAGGGGATCAATCAATATAAAATCACTACATCGAAATTAGTTTCTACCATTTTAATTATTTTAAGCATTCTTAGTTTTTAGCAATTACAAAATTTCAAACTCTCCATATAAAAAAAAAAAAAAAAAAATAATAATAATAGCCTATATTTTTACAGAAGAATGAGTTCGTTGCTTTCTATATAAAATGGGGCAGAAGCGCAGGCCAATTCAAAATGGTCAATTAAAAAAAACTTTTATTAGAGGTGTGAAGCGAGATTGGTTTGTTTGAGTGTCTTGAAGATATTAGATATTAATTAAAATATTACACAGAAAAGAATATAACATTCCTTATTGGAAATAGATAATTTAAAATGTCATTTCTTATCTGTTTTAAATATAGTATAGTGCACGTGGCTCAGTGGCTGGCGGTTTTGTTGCAGAGACACTGTTTCTAAAACCAAGGAGTCTCAATGGCGTTTGTGATGTTCAGCCTCTTGCCTCATCAGTCAGACTACCTGGTGGGAGTTTTCAGTGTTTTGTCCTATACAATACACATATTAGGGTAGTTCTCCTTAGAAAGTCCTTCTGAAAGCATTGCCTCCTACTTCAGAGACTGAAGTGAAGTCAGAATTCTACCAAGGGTAAACAGGAGCTTTCCTCTTTTCCTTCCTGAATAGACACACTCATGGGAAGTCCGTCCTGCACTGCAGGACAACTGAGAATTAAATACAATGCTAACAACAAATGCAAACTATGTTTCAGTGTTGTCTAGTTAACAATATTATGTCTAGTTATCAATCAAATCTCACAATTCTTGTAAGAACGTATAAAAACTTATACTTTTTTAGGAATAAAGTTATTTTTATGAATTTTATTCCCAAACGAAAAAGTAAAGTACTGTGTAGTAATAAATATTTTGTACTTATTTTATTCACAGGACAGTTTTTACTTAATAAAAGAAAATTTGTTCTATAAAATAACTCAACAGCAGTCAGCGTTCTCTCTTTTTCTGAACATATAGCTTGTTGCAGAAACCGGCGATTTATTATTACATTATGAATGCTTGCTCTCTGGCGAAATAGCTAGCAGTCATCTTCCCAGAAAATGTTTTACATTTGAGTACGTCATGAGTTTCTTTCGTTATTCCCACTGAGTTGTGGGAAAACATAGCAATATTTATGAAAAGAAACAGTTCCATTTTGTGAGAGATTTATATGTTTATAAACCAGCTCTTGTCGTGTCATCTTTAACAGATTATTTTACTTTTTCTTTGCTTTTTAACTAACAGAACTAAATCTGTATTACTTCACTGTGCATTAGAGAAGCAGATTACAAATATATATTCATATTGTTGCAATATTTTGTAAATATATAAATTTTGTTATTATTTTTTATGATTATTTGTTTTAAATATTTTTTTCTTTAATCTGTTGATGGATAATTTTATTTATATTTTAAATTTATTGACATTGATCACTACAAGAAAATTGCATGGTATTGTTCTTTATGATTCTTTTTACATTAATACTTGAAAAGTAAATTTTTGTAAGTTCCAACTGGGAATAAAATTCAATCCCTATGGAAAACAATAAAAATTTTAACTTTTTCATTCACAACGCACAATTACATTTCAAGCATCGCCAGTTTGTAAAATAGTATCATCAGTGCCATCTTAAACTATCGTTATTTCCGCTAATTTAAGAAATGCTGAATTTTAAATATTAGCTCAACATTAAAACTAAACGTAATCGCTGTATACAAAATAATAATAATAATAATATATATATATATATATATATATATATATATATATAATGTCAAAATCGGATATCTTTAAGCTATTAGTTTGATATACAACTTGTTTTAATTGACTGATTAATTAATGAATATCGACAATATCCTATAAATTATTATTAATTAAAGAAATCCATTTATTAGTTATGAAATATTAGTTTGGAAAACTATTTAGAAGTTTATAATCTCATTTTTTATGCCTAGTTTTCAATGTTATTCTCAACTAGACATAGAACTGTACTAACGTTGAATCTTATTATTTCTGGAATTTCATATTGCATCATCATCTTTACTTAAATTGTCAAAATAAAAAATAAATAAAATCGATATTCGTTTAGTCCAATAATATTTAAATATGAACAGTTAAAAAAAAAAAAAAAGCTAAAGATGATAAGTTAAACTCTTATCACCGAAAACCAATAACGGCTTCCCAAAAGTGGTTTGGAAATAGGTAGTGATTAATTATTACTTCATTTTTGTTGTTGTCTGAATCCCACTTAAAACTCCAGCTATCGAGGGAATATTTAACCTCTAATTCACCCATTTGGAACATTTAGATGCCGATAAATCATAACTGATATCCAATACCCAAAAGAGAACGCTTTAATTGCAATCCACGAACTCTTGTTCGGATACGATCACAATTTCGAATCTATTCTGCTTTTATATAATGCGCTTTTATTTGAAATTTCATAAAAGTGTCTTTCGTAGAATTTGGAATTTTCAGAGGATTTATTTTTGTCATCGGGCAATTGAATGATTGTTCGGATATCTCAATTGAAAGACATCGGACAATTGTCAATTGAAAGAACTCGTCGAACATTCTTAGAGAATCAAAACTTGTAAAGTAGAACATGTTCTTGGATTTTAAATTGGGAAAACTCAAAAGTCGTTTGAAATTGTAATGATTAATTATTACTTCATTTTTGTTGTTGTCTGAATCCCATTTAATACTCCAGCTATCGTGGGAATATTTTAACCTCTAATTCACCCATTTGATCATTCAGATGCCGAGAAATCATAACTCATATCCAATACCCAAAGAGAATGCTTTAATTGCAATCCACGAACTCTTGTTCGGTACGATCACAATTTCGAATCTATTCTGTTTTTAGAGAGGGAAAAAGTTTCAAGGGTGGCTGCCAATTAAAACTTCGACCCACCAAAAGTATTTACATTTAATTAAATAGGGTATCCGGACAGCGCCGGATTTTATTGCCGGACTCCGCGAGTTTTAATACGTGTTCTTTTTAATTGCCCGCGGTTTGTTGGAGGATTCTGCAATGATGGCCGCCAGGGAAATGGGAGGTTTTAAGTGAGTCGTTTTCCCGCCTGATTGAGTCGAAGTAGAAGTGCTTCTTCAATTTCTCTTTCTTTCTCATCTGCTCGCAGTCGGACCGGGTGCTGCATTCTATGGTAGTTTTAATCAAGTTCTGCCGGAACATCCCTTTCGCTTCTAAATCCGGACACTGCGTTGTCGCGGGGGGATGGAATGATTTATACTTCGTTTCGCATCATTTGTATTGGATTATAAAGATTTAAAAGGCGTTTTCCAGATAATAACTCTTATTAGGACACTTTTCCAGACAGTAGTGTTCATTCTTAACTATCTCCACTTTCTAAAACACTATTAAACTGTTTTATACCTCATGACACTAATATTAGTATATTAAAAAAAAAAAAAAACTGTATTGTGAAAATATAACTATGATATTGAATTAGAATTTAACTGTGACATTGCATTTATATTAAATAAGAATTTAACTATGATATTACATTTAAAAAAATCAAAAATGTTATTTAATGGCATTTGATTTACACGGATTGATTGCTTGTTATAAGTTTTCCGGGCTTTCACCCATATGATACGCAAATGTGAGGTAGTTCTCCCTAAAACTCCTAAAGGTAGGTGCTTCCCTCCTTTTTCAGCGACACAGAGCCATGTCAGACTTCTACCTACGAGTGCTGCATCGCAACTGAAGTTACACTCTTCCTCCATCCATGAGTGAAACTACTCCTGGCATCTCCGTTCCGCACCGCAGGACACTGATGATTAGACACAACAATAACAACAAAATGCAAACTGTGTTTCAGCGTTGTCTAGTTATCAATATTATGTCTAGTTATCAATCAAATCACAATTCTTTCAAGAACGTATAAGAACCTTATCCTTTTTCAGTACGATAAGTTATTTCGATGAATTTTGTTCCCAAACGAAGAAAGCAAATTACAGCGTACAATAAATATTTGTGCTTATTTTATCCATTGGACAGTTTTATTTATTGAAAGAAAATTTGTTCTATAAATAACTCAACAGCAGTCGGCGTTCCCTCTTTTTCTGAACATGTAGTTTTGTTGCAAAACTGGCGATATATTTATTATTTTGAAATTTGTTTTCTTTCATAAGTGGCTACGAAATAAATAGCAATCATCTTCTCAGAAAATGTTTTACATTAACTTACATTACATAAACTTGAGTACGTCATGAGTTTATTTTCGCTGAGTTATTGTGAAAGATAGCAATATTTATGAAAGAAATACTTCCATTTTGTGAGAGATTTTATATGTTTTATAAACCAGCTCTGTTTTGTCATCTTTAAGAGTTATTTTTAATTTTGCTTTAAATATCTTCCTCTTTATTATTAAAAATAGAACTAAATCTTTATTACTACATATGCAATGATTTTGAATATTATCTATATTGACGATATGAAACCATATTGTGAATATTATCTAATATTGACCATATCTTCATTACTTCATATGCATTGATTTTGAAATATTACTTTTAAAAAAACTATTTAGTTCTTCATGATCTCATTTTTTTATGTCTAGTTTTCAATGATATTCTCAGCTAGATATAGAACTGCACTATAAAGTTGAAACGTTGAAATTTCGTAATGTGCCATTAGCACTTAAATTGACAAAGTAAATAAAACTGATATTCCAGTTAGTCCAATAATATTTTAAATATGAACAATTAAAAAAAAAAATCACTGTTTCTTCTGTTTCTACCTAAAAACCCAATAACGACTTTCCCAAAAAGTGGTTTAGAAATTGGTAGTGATTAATTATTACTTCATTTTTGTTGTTGTCTAAATCCCATTTAATACTCCAGCTATCGTGGGAATATTTAACCTCTAATTCACCCATTTGGAACATTCAGGTGCCGATAAATCATAACTAATATCCAATACCCAAAGAGAATGCTTTAATTGGAATCCACGAACTCTTGTTCGGTTACGATCACAATTTCGAATCTATTCTGCTTTTAGAGAAAAGTTTCAAGGGTGGCTGCCAATTAAAACTTCGACCCACCAAAGTATTTACATTTAATTAAAATGGGGCATCCGGACAGCGCCGGATTTTATTGCCGGACTCCGCGAGTTTTAATACGTGTTCTTTAATTGCCCGCGGTTTGTTGAGGATTCTGCGATGATGGCCGCCAGGGGAAATGGAAGGTTTTAAGTGAGTCGTTTTCCCGCCTGATTAGAGTCGAAGTCAGAAGTGCTTCATTTTTCCTCTTCTTTTCTCGTCTGCTCGCAGTCGGACCGAGTGCTGCATTCTGTGGTAGTTTTAATCGAGTTCTGCCGGATTGTTGATGAACGTCCTTTTCGCCAAGTTCCAAATCCGGTCGCTGCGTTGTCGCAGGGGAATGGAGTGATATATACTTCGTTTCGCATCAATTGTATTGTATTATAAAGATTTAAAACGCGTTTTCCAGACAGTAACTCTTTATTAGGACACTTTTCCAGGCAGTAGTATTCATTCTTAACTATCTCCAATTTCTAAAACATTATATTAAACTGTTTTACACCACATGACACTAATATTAGTATATTAGAAATAAAAAGTTGTATTGTGATATGTAACTATGATATTGCATTTATGTTGCATAAGAATTTAACTAGACTATTGCATTTAAAAAAATCGCTAAATATTATTTAATGGAATTCAATTTACACGGACAGATTGCCTGTTATATGTTTTCCGGGTTTCCACCTCATACGATACGGAAATGTGGGGTAGTTCTCCCTAAAACTTCTTCTGGTAGGCACTGCCCATCGCAAAAGAAGTTCTCCTTTCTCTCATTCCTTTAGTAGACTACTCAGGGTCTCTCCGTTCTGCACCGCAGGACACTGAGGATTAGACACAACAATAACAACAAATGCAAACTGTGCTTCAGCTTTGTCTAGTTATCAATCCAATCACAATACTTGTAAGAACGTATAAAAACTTATCCTTTTTTGGAAACGATAAGTATTTCGATGAATTTTTTTCCCAAAAGAAAAAAAAAGTAAAGTATTGTGTAACGATAAATATTTGTACTTATTTTATCCATTGGATAGTTTTACTTAATAAAGAAAATTTGTTCTATAAATAACTCAACGGCAGTCGGCGTTTCCTCTTTTTCAGAACATATAGCTTGTTGCAAAAACAGGCGATGCATTTATTATTATGAATGCTTGCTCTCTGTCGAAATAAATAGCAGTCATCTTCTCAGAAAATGTTTTACATTTGAGTACGCCATGAGTTTCTTCCATTATTTCCTCTGAGTTATTGTGAAAGATGGAAATATTTATGAAAGAAAAACGTTGTATTTATGTCGTACCATCTTTAACGGATTATTTTAATTTTGCTTTATATACTTATATCTTTTTAAGTAATAGAAATAAATCTATATTACTTCATGTGCATTAGAGAAACAGATTACAAATATGTATTCATATTGTTACAGTATCCTGTGTAAATACTTAAAATTTCTGTTTATTTGATCTTTATAATTATTTGCTTTCATTACTCATGTTGTTAGATGTCCAAATTTATCTTTTAAATTTATACACATTGCAGAATGGCAGAGGTTGAATACCTTTTGGTGGCATCCATTGCAGAGACTGCATTTAGAAAGGAGGAGACGCGATGGCGTATCAGGAAACGTACGTGTCTTCCATTGACAGTCAGGTTGCCTGATGGAGTTTTTCAGTTTTTCCCTGCACAACATGCAAATATCGAGCAGTTACTCTTAGTCTTCACTGAAGTCTTTCATCACCTATCGGTTTAGTGTGCATGTATACATAAATGAGACATCTAGACCATTTTGTACATCAATGTGCCTAAAAAAAATATTAAAATAGGAATATGACATATAGGATAGGAGTGACTAGCGCTCAGCGCTCAACTCTCAGTGCCGCCGGTTTCGAGTTTGAATCCAAGCAGTGCCATGGATGCTTGTAGTGGTTCGGTATCCACTTTATGTCGTAGGTCCCGATATAACATGACTGTAGACGGTTGGAATTAGGGCTGACAACCACACCCGGTAAAAAGAAAAACAACTCATGTTTCGGAATTTGCTAGCATTGCAAACGGCATTGGGTCATCATGGAGCTGCTGCGTTATTGAAGAAGATTGAACTAATATTAATATTTTAAATCGTTCAATTTTAATTCAAATCAAAATAAAAAAAATATCATTCAATTCGTACTGTAGAATTTTAGTTTTTAAACATCAAATTAGATACATATCCTTCACATACAAGCTATTATATAGAATAAAACGTCCTATGTCAATTCTTTTTAAATATTTTTATAAAGAGAAGAATTATGTTAATTTATATTCTAACATTTTTCAAATTCATACATCATCAAAGTTGAATAAATGCTATTAACTTCACTAGGTTAAAAATGTTTATTTGAAATATTTTAAAACATATAATTTTCTGATAATATTTTTCAAAAATTAAAGAAAAACTGATCGGATACATAGTATACTTAGGATACTAATACTTATACTGATAGGATACTTAGTATTAATATAAAAATTTTGAAAACCAATTAAAGAATAGACACCATTACTTCATGAATTTTAAAACGAAATGCTTACTTACAAAATTCAATTAAATAATTAAATATATTAAAAAATTGAATTATATATTAAATAATATATGTAATTACTTATTAAAATAAATTATATTATATTGAATAAATATATGCTATCATCTAAATGTTTAAAACTACCCCAAATGATTTCAACTTTTAAAGTAGCACATTCAACATTTGGTTAAATAAAAGTCCCAACTATGTGGTCTATTATAAACAGAATACAATTCTGCATAACACACTACAACTTCACAACAAATCTCTTTCAGGAACTCCTGCATTGTGGGCAGTACACATCCTTTGTTCTTGACCAATAGGAGAAGCCTGTCATCACCATGATTTATCATTCTCTGACTGTTTCTCTGAAAGTGTTGAGCACAGCCAAGAGCATTGAAGGTATGATCTATTAAGAACTTCGTTACAATAATAAATATATCTGTGTAAGTAATTAATTTAACGCACCAGTTATTCCATCTCTTTCCAATGCATTGCATCCACATTATCCTTATTTATATCAGAAGAGATAGATTATTATACACAACAGAAATACATACGTCCTGTTAGAATTAAGACTTTTCTATTAACAATGAATATTTAAAAGTGAATGAAAGACAAACAGAGTTTATATTTTCCGAATATGTGAGATATTTATAACTGATTTTTAAAAATTAAAAGAACATTGGCCAACGGCCATGCCATTTGTATACAACGGTTCTCGTTCAATCACCGAAGTCACTCAACATCGGGGACGGTCAATAGTTGGGAGGGTGACCACCTGGGAACATCCATGTTGGCATTTGGAATTTCAGGGCCGGATGACAGAGTGACTAGCTCTTTGAACTCGATGCCAAAGGCTTTAGGTTAGAGTCCCGGCGGAGTCACGGATGCCTGTAGTGGTTCTAAATCCGCATTAAAACAGTAGGTGCCGGTCTAATATGACTTAGAGGCTTGGGCGTACTGGCTGGCAACTTTATCCTGTAAAAAGAAACCATCTCCCGTCTCGAAATTTTGCCAGTAGGCAGACGATCTAGGCCCACCTAGGGGCTGTTGCGTCAATGAAGAAAAAAAAAAGAATATTTCTAAAAATTTACTCGGAGAGTTAAACCAGAGAAATTGTAAAGTTTTGATAAAATGTTGATCCTTTATCATTATTTAAAGTAGATAGGGAACAGTAAAAGTTTCGGGTTCGAGTCCCAGTGGCGCCAAGAGCGTTTTCAGTGATTCGGAATCTATTTTAAATGGTAGAAAGGTCCTCAAAGTCTTGTTTAATATGACTGCAGAGTGTTGTTCGTAGTGCTGAAAAGCTTACCCTTAAAAAAATAATTCCCTGCCTCGAAATCTGCCAGTAGGCAGACGGTCTTAGCCCACCACATGGCTGTTGGGATAATAAAGAAAAAAAAGATAATTGAATAAGAAATGTTGTTAAATTTTCCATTACGTTTCAAATCATTCATAAAAAAAGTAATATAGCCATTATGGATTTTAAAAGAAATATGTGAACAGACATCAATTATTCAAACACATTTGTATGAAAATGTTTTTTCAAAGTACTAAAAAATAACCACAACTTAACCACATACTATGTGTACATTTAAATTAAACACGTATTACTATCTAAACTATTAAAACTACTCCATCCGAATTCGCAGGGTAATAACACTTAGTTAGATGAAAATGCAGCTTGCGTAATCTTTCATAACCAGAATAGAAATGTACATGACCCGCTGCTACACGATCCAAATCTCTTTCGGCCACTCTACCACTGTGGCCAGGACGCACTTTATTCTTTGCCCAATAAGAGAAGTCGTCTTCACCGCGAATTATCACGCGTGTTAGCTGCCAGAGAGCTGAACTCAACCAGGGGCATTGAAGGTATGATTAATTCAGTCTTCTTCGTTACCATAGGGATAAATGCATCTCCGTTTCATTAATTTAATACGCGAGTTATTCCTGCCCTTCCGATGCATTGTGCGCTCAGAGCACGAAGCTACCCTTATTTATATCACGGAAGATGCATTGTTATGAGATACCGGAATTAACACTTCCTGACAGAATTTGACATTAGCATTCTATTAACAATGGATGCTTAATGGTGGATTACAGAGGTGTAGATAGGTCTTCACCAACAGAAGGCCGCTTTTGACTTGGGCTTTGATACCAAAAAAAGAAAGCAAAGGATTTGATTTGAGTTTTAGCACATAAAAACTTAAAAAGAACTGTTTCCTGTCCACGTATTGTCTAGTCAAACCGGATATCAGGTATAAGAATAATTACTACACTCATGTCCATAAATTAAGGATAATTCAGAATCACACAGAAATTGAACTCTAAAATAAAAATTTCACCTGTAGAATTATCACACATCTTGAAGAAGAATATGCACATTACAGGAAACCACCAGATGGTGCGGATAGTACGTCACAATGACACACACACAAGGACAATGATCTTACAGCACAGGTCGCCCCCGAGTTACAACACCGAATGAGGACCGGTATTTAGCAGTTACTGCCAAAAGAAACAGACGGAAACAGAAATGTACATGACCCGCTACTACACGATAACAAATCTCTTCCAGGCACTCTCCCACTGTGGGCAGGACGCACTCTTTATTCTTTGCCCAACAGGAGAAGTCGTCGTCACCCCGATTTATCACGCGCGTTAGCCAGAGAGCTGAACTCAACCAGGAGCATTGAAGATATGATTAATTCAGTCTTCTTCGTTACCATAGTGATAAATGCATCTCCGTTTCATTAATTTAATACGCGAGTTATTCCTGCTCCTTCCGATGCATTGTACGCTCAGAGCACGAAGCTGCCCTTATTTATATCGCGAGAGATGCATTGTTATAAGATACTGGAATTATACACTTCCTGATAGAATTCGACATTAGCATTCTATTAATAATAGATGCTTAATGGTGGATTACAGAGGTGCAGATTGTATGTATTCACTGAAGAGAAAAGCTGCTTTTGACTTGAGCTTTAATACTTAAAAGAAGGCAAGGATTAGATTTCAGTTTCAGAACATAAAAATGCAAGAACTGTTTCCTTGTCCAAGTATTGTCTTGTCAAACCGGATATCAGGTTTAAGAATAATTAATAATGACTAGAGTAAAATACAGAATTATGAACGAAGACAATTTTGTTTGGATCCTATGAAAGAACGTAGAGTTACTAAAAGTATTCTTTTTGAAATTTAAAATGTATTTGATTAATACATGACAGCATAACTTAATTCAAAATGACATGATTAACAACAGTTAAGTTCAAAGCTTAACGAATAATTAATTGTTTTAATTTGTTTAAAATTAATTATTCTGTGGTATCAAAATAATAATACAAATATTTGTCAAAGTTAATAATGAAAAACGCATTGGATGCTTAGTATTTGAAAAAACAAAGGAAAAAAACAATTATCAATATTATGAACTTAGGAAATCAAATTAAAGGACAGACACCATTATTTCAAGCATTTTTATACGAAATGCTTTCAAAATAAAACTAAAGAATTAAATATATTAAAAAAAATAAATTATAAAATTAAAAATACATTAAATTATATATTTATCACTTATTAAAATTTATTAAAAAATTTCAAATAAATTTGTATTTATTTTTTTTCATACTATTCCAGAGGAATTCGCTTGAAATATCCCCTTCACCCTTTAATTAATAAGTCCCAACTATATAATCTTTTACAACCAGAATACAATTACGCATAACACTACAACATCATAACAAATCTCTTACAGTCACTCTCGCATTGTGGGCAGTACAAATCCTCTATTCTTGACCAATAGGAGCAGCCTTCATCACCACGATTTATCATTCTGTGACTGCTAAATTGTTGAACACAGCCAAGAGCGTTGAAGGTATAATAAATTAAACGTTACGATAGTGATGAATATATCTCCAAGCAATTAATTTAACGCACCAGTTATTCCAGTTCTTTCCAATGCATTGTATCCACATTATCCTTATTTATATCAGAAGAGATAGATTGTTATAGACACCAGAAATACCTACTTCCTTTAAGAATTTAGCCCTAGCATTCTATTAATAATGAATGTTGAGATGATGAGAAAGAATGAAGTGGATGAGACCCATGCAGAGTTTTTATTTTCCGAATATGCGAGATATTTACAATCTTAAAAATTAGAAGAACGTGGTGCCAAAGGCCATACCATGATACTGGTTCTCGTTCGATTACCGAAGTCCAGCATCATCGGATGCGGTCAGCATTTGGGAGGGTGACCACCGCGAGCCTTTGGCATTCAAAATTTGGGCCTGATGGCCAAATGACTAGCCCCCTGGCTCCCGGTGTCATAGAGTTCGGATAGAATCCTGGCTGTGCCATGGATGTTTGTAATGGTTCGGAACCCAATTTAAACTTAAGGATAATTAATACAATGTAACATAACACCCTATCTAATATGTCTGCAGAGCGTTGTGCATATGGATGACAACCATACACCATACCTCATACCCTTCTTCCTCGTCTCGAAATTTGCCAGTAGGCAAGAGGGCCTTAATCCACCATGGTGCTCTTTTCGCCAATGAAGTAGATTTGGTTTGGTTTGTCACTCTACTGTCATTTTGTGACATTACTGTTTGTTTGGCTTTAATAGATTGGGACCTACAGTTTAATGTGGTTACTAAGCAATCACTAACAAATATCCGTGTCACCGCCAGGATCACAAACTTGAAGCCTTGTACCAAAGGTCAGAGCGCCGTAAACCGCCCAATAAAGTAAGAAGAAAAGAACATTGGATAAGAAATGTTGATACATTTTCCATTTGTTTCAAATCAGTCATAGAAACGTAATATTACCTTTTAGAATTTTAAAACAAAAATTTATAAACAGATGCCATATTTAAATGAAATTTTTTTTCTTCAAAATGCTACAAAAATAACCACAACGTAACCACATATGCATACACTTAAATTAAGCACGTATTACTATCTAAACTATTAAAACTACTCCAACTGAATTCGCACGGTAATAACACTTAGTTTGATGAAAATGCAGTGTGCGTAATCTTTCATAACCAGAACAGAAATGTACATGACCCGCTACTACACGATAACAAATCTCTTTTAGCCACTCTCCCACTGTGGGCAAGACGCGCTCTTTATTCTTCACCCAATAGGAGAAGTCGTCGTCACCACGATTTATCACGCGCGTTAGCTGCAAGAGAGCTGAACTCAGCATTGAAGGTATGATTAATTCAGTCTTCTTCGTTACCATAGTGATAAATGCATCTCCGCTTCATTAATTTAATACGCGAGTTATTCTTGCTCCTTTCTCAAAGCACGAGCTACCCTTATTTATATCACGGGAGATGCATTGTTATTAGATACCGGAATTACACGCTTCCTGATAGAATTCGACATTAGCATTCTATTAATAATGGATGCTTAATGATGGATTACAGATGGGAATTCACTGAAGAGAAGGCCGCTTTTGACTTGGGCTTTAATACCTAAAAAAAGCAAGGATTTGATTTGAGTTTTAGTGCAGAAAATGCAAGAACTTCCTTGTTGAAGTATTGTCTTGTCAAAACGAATATCAGGTGAAAGAATAATTAATAATGTCAAGACTAAAATACAGAATTATGAAAGAAGAATATTTTGTTTGAATCTTTAATAGAACGTAGAGTTAACCAAAGATATTCTTTTTGAAATTAAAAAGGTATTTGATTAATAAGTGGCTGCATAACTTAATTGAAAATGTCATGATTAACAACAGTTAAGGTCAAAGCTTAGCGAATTATTAATTACTTTTAATTCGTTTAAAATTAATCATTCTATGGTATCAAAATAAAATACTTTTGATGATTTAGACAGTCGCTGATTTATTGATTCTTTTTTGTTGCATGCCTTTGAAAGAATAATAACTGACTGAGTATTTAAAAAAATTAACAACTAACTACGAGTGGAAATTTTAATTAATGAATAAACAGAAATGGCAGAGATAATTCCAATTAAAATAATAATTTTTTAAAATATCTTTTTACTACATAGTCTAGAATATGGTTTTTATTATGAGGTATAATTAATCTTTATGATTTGGTGATAGACGGATAGTTATTTAATTCTATAAATTAAATAAATAACAAACTCTTTTTCTTCATTTTAAGTATTATTTTTAATTATGTAAAATTGAATTATGGAGTTTGTTTCAAAAATATAATTACTTAAATTTTCAAAATATACTGAAAATATAAAAAAAATGTTTTATTTTATTATATGTTTTTCAAAGTAATATTTTTTTATGTGTAATAAATTTTAAAAATTAAAATATATTCTTACAAATTTTTTTTATGTAAGGAATGTTAATCAATTTGTATCTCTGTCATTTATACGTATTCGTTAATTAAAATTTTAATTTTTATTTATTTCTTAACTAAATTTTATCATCATTAACAATTAATTTTATATTTTATTTTAAAATTAAAAAAAATATATATTTAATTAAAATTTTAAAAATCCTATTATTATTATTGAGGTACATTGAATTAGATTATTATTTTTCTTGTTATTCTAAAATCATTTGTCAATAGAATGCTAAAAACTTTTGTCATAGAATGCAATAGTCTAAAATAAAAATAATTTCACTTATAATTACAGTATTCAATCTTATAATTTGACACGTATTTAGCAAAAACAAATTAAATGTAATGGGAAAAGGTCTTTAAAATAAAATGAAAATACATTTGAGAATACCTTTAAGAGTCCTGAGAATGTCTTTAAAAATAATTTACATGGGAAAAAAATTAGAGAAACTTCTATCATGCTGTCTGATTGCCTATGCAAGATTGTTGCTCATGCGCTGTAGTAATCACGAACGAATCTACTCTTTTAAAGCAGTGTGTACAATGCACATCACCAGCAGGAATCGAGTTCTTTTTACATGCATGTAAGCTACGAGCATTATCCCAGGTTCACGGGTGAGGCATAATCCTATAAATTTTGCTTTTACAAAATAAAAGGTTTATTCATAATAAAATTTTTCTGATCCCCCTCACCCCCTTAATTAAATAAGTATTATAGAATATTTTATGAATATAAAAAATTGAGATTCCCAGCATAATTAGATTCTTTCTACAATGCATTCAATTAATAAGGCTGGAATAAGAAAAATATGTGTTTACAAAAATTTTTAATTATTATCGACACATATTTTAATTATTGTTTTATTTGTTAACACATATTTTTAATAATTGTTTTATTTGTTGGCACATATTTTTAATAATTGTTTTATTTGTTATCACATATCAATACATATTTTAACACCAAATCTAGATAAATACAACGTTAAACAAAAAGTAGGATTTCTGTCCACAAAATAAACAAAATTTTTAAAATATCACCTTTGATAGAGAAAATTTAAATCCATAAGATTTTTTATGCCTATAAATTTTTTTTTTATGATGTCTTAAAAATCGGCTTTTATATCTACTTTTCATAATTTTTAAAATAATTATTTGAAAGGGTAAAAATAATATACTAATAAATATCGAAATTTTCTTTATTAATTTTTGGTAAAAAAAATATGTTTATTATTATTTTCGTATCAAATATTAGTGGCAATATTTTTATCATTTAATGCAACTTTTCCATTAACTGTGCATTTTTTTTAAAAGTGGGATTCATTTAATAATTTTTATTTTTGATAATAGAGAGTTTTTTTGCATACCGTATTTTGGACGTCCGTTAGCTTTTTCTCCCTAGCGCGCATGCTCATAGGAAATTGCGCATGCGTATCTGTAATATTGTTTCCTATGAGCATGCGCGCTAGGGAGAAAAAGCTAACGGACGTCCAAAATACGGTATGCAAAAACTCTCTATTAACCGATAATTAATGCTCATAAAACTAAATAGATTTTGTTTTATTGTTCCGAATTCGTTACGTAATTAAAGAAATATAAAAATTTGTTTTTATAATATATTTTTAAGCATATTTAAACATACATAAAATATTTCTGCACCTTTTTTCCATATTTTAATTTTATTTAATTAAATAAAAACTAAAATCAAAAGAAAAAGCATATTAGAACTTTAAAAATTAAACTGCAATTTTAATTTGTATTTTTATATTGTTATGTAATATTTCGCTTAAAATAAACATAACTTAATGTTTCTTTTAGAATTAAATTAAATTTGTGTATTTTAAAAATAATTTGTCCTGAGTTAATGAGATTATATAATTTAAATGAGAATATTTTAAATTTTTAAATAAGAATTTATAATTTTTATGGAAACATATTTCTTATAAAAGACATTTTTTTTATTAATTTTAAAAATTATATTAAACGTATTTTATTTGTTTTATAATATTACAGAATAAAATATGCAGTATAAAGACTAAATAATTTAAAAACTAATTCTTTAAATAAGATTATTTTCATTTAAAAATAATATGGTTGAAATAAAGAGTCTTCTGTTAATTTATCAGCTGCTTTTAATTTTTAAAAAATAAAATTGCCATTTTAAAAATAGTTTTTAATTTTAATTTTTAATAACAGTAATTTTACTTTTAATTTTAAAAAATATTTTTTTCTGCTCTAAAATTTTTTTTTTTTTGCTTCATTTGAATATTAACCAATTCAAATAAAACAATGAGTATTTTTTAAAGTTATTTTGATGTCATAATTTATTTTACAGAATCAATTTTATTTTAAGAGCTCGTAGAATTTCATATAATTAAAAACTAAACCTATAATTTTAAACCAAAGAAAAAAAAAAATATTTTCCTAATTTTTCCAAGGTAAAAACAATTATTATTTTAAATTATGCTTTTAAAATACAATAGAATTTTTAAAGAGGTTTTGTAAAAAAAAAATAATATCACAAAACACAAATGACGCCATATTTTATTTGTTTAGATCTTTGAAGTATGCATTAATCAAAATTAAGAAATAGTTTTCAAGCGTATGATTTAAAATTAAATCTTTGCTAAAAGAAGTTTGCGAGACGATTAATAAATCCTCGACGTTTTCAAAACGAGGTTTTCTAATTTTTGTTTCTTTTTCTCTAAAATAATGCTTGTTTTCTAGTTTTAAAAATATTTTTAAGGAATAATAAAGGAAAAAATGTTTCTTTTCAGTTTGTTGTTGATTAGAAATATTTTTCATTTAACTTTACCTAAAATTAAATATTCTATAAATTTTAAAAATACATAAATGTTTAAATTATTTCATCATTATAAATATAGATAGAAGTGTATTCTGAAAAATGTTTTATAAATCAAGGTTCAAATATATTTAAAAGGTGTTTGAAAATTTGGTTAAAATTTTTAAAATTACATGTAAAAAAAAAAACGAATTTAATAATAAGAATTATGTATCCAATTTAAAAATTAATAACTATATATTAAAAAAAATATCATATTAAATATTGACGCTAAGATTAAAAATTATCGAATAAAAAATTATTTTCAAAACTAATTATAAAAATTGTTATCATTAATTGATTTTTAGACTATGACAAAAAAAAAATTAAATAATATTAAATTACAATTAATTCCAAACAAAATAAAAATGGAAATTACAAAAAATTAAAAATAATTAAATGATTTTACCATCATTATCCTCATTAGCTAAACAGCCCCATGGTGGGCCAAGGCCGTCATGCTACTGACAGATTTCGAGAAAAATTAAATGATTGACAAAATTAATTAAAGTTAAAATTAAAAAGAAAAACATTAATAATTCAAGAGGAAATATTATTAATTAATTTGAGTGTAAAATACATAAAAATATTAAAGTTAATGTTATATCAATGCGAGAAGATAGTAGACATTTTGAAATACGTTTTATAGCTTTATTAAATGTGTTTTATAAGAAAGAATACTGATTTTCCTTTTTAATACAATATACCAAGTAGCAGAATGCAATATAGATTATTTTTTTTCTCCTTTTTTTCTCTCTTTCCTTTTTTCTCTTTTGATTTCCGAATAACTCCATACTCCTCATACTTAATTCTTTCCACTTCGAATTCTTAGATTCAGTGATACTGGGTGTGAAAGTCATTCCATTATTCGAAATTACTCTGCAACCCAGTTTATGGTTATCTGAAGAAGTACAAAAACTTTCTTTTTTACGTTCATGGAATAAGATTGTCGCCCATTGGAAATAATACGAGGACAGTTGCCCGGGACATAAAGCTATCTTCATCCATGAAGATTAAGGACAAATAACAATGAAGAAACTGTAAATAAACTGTTCTTTTGTCGTCGAAAATAGGGAAAGATTGGGGAAGAGTAGGGTAAAGGTAGGACAGGTGACATTAAAGGCTGAAGCTTTCAATGTTCTTCGGTCCTTGTCTTTTAAGTTTCTCTTTTGCTTCTACAATAATATTTTTGGCAGACATTTTCATTCTAAGTTCTTTTCTAGATGGTTGGCAGATGGAAAGACATAGTCTATGAAAATGGAGCCTCCCAGAATCTAAGACCCACTATACCCCAGAGGAGCATGGATTCTGAAGGCTCTTGTTTTCTGAAGAACTTAGTTGTCCTTGTTGTGAGAAACTGTCCATCTGCTGTTCTGAGAAAGTTTTATTTTAGACTGAGAAGAAGACATTCGAATTTTTGGATAGAATATATTTTCGAGACAGTTGCTATTTTGGAAATAGGTCTAGTAATATATCAGGCAGATTTAAGAAGATTTATAACAGAGATTCTTTCAATGGATTAAAGGAGTTGTTTACGTATGACAGTAAAATTTAATTATTTTAAGATTTCTTCGTGGGGTAATATGGCTCTAATTTTTTTTGTTCTAATGCTGCTGGCAAACACTTAGACAGTTGTATTTAATACCTTAAGGCAAGCGCTGCACAGACGTTACTCACTTTAGCACTACCCAGTAGGTGCCTGTAGCTTGAAGATAAGCTACGGACGCTGAGTAACAATGCCACAGTAACGCTCATGTTTGACCGGGACCGACTGTTTAAAGTGAATTCCAAACCTCTACAAACATTCATGGCACTGCCGGGACTCGAACCCGTAACATGTAGTACCGAGCGCCGGAGCGCTAGCCACTCGGCCATTCAGACCTATATGACTCTAATTAAATGATTAATAAATTTAATTAGAACCACTCGGTCATTCAGGCCTATATGGCTCTAATTAATTAATGTTAGCATTAAAATAATAAAAAAATATTAATAATGAATCAAGATGAAGTATTATTAATTAATTTGTGTGAATATACATAAGGTAATGAAGTTAATGTCTATCAATGCAAGAAGGTAGTAGATATTTTTAAATAAGTTATAGGGCTTTATTAAATGTGTTTTATAAGAAAGAATACAGTTTTCCTCTTTAATACGATATACTTTGTAACAGATTCCGAATAGCCCCATACTCCTCATACTGAATTCTTCCACTTTGAATTCTTACTTTCGATGATACTGGGTATGGAAGTGATTCCATTATTCGAAATTACTCAGCAAACCCATTTATGGTTACCTGAAGAAGTACAAAAACTTTTTTTTTTTGTCCGTTCATGGAATAAGATTACCGTCCATTGGAAATAGGGACGGTTAGTTGCCAGTTGGACAGTTGGACGGAGGACAGTTGCCCAGGACATAAAGCTATCTTCATCCTTGAAGATAAGTACAAATAACAATGAAGAAAGTGTAAATAAACTGTCCTTTTGTTGTCGAAATTAGGGAAATATTGGGGAAGAGTAGGGTAAGGATAGGTTAGGTCAGAGAGGTGACATTATAGGTTGAATCTTTCAATATTCTTCTGTCGTTGTCTCCTTAAATTTCTCTTTTGCTTCTACAACAATATTTTTTGGCAGACATTTTTATTCTATGTTCTTTTCTAGAGGGTTGACAGATGGAAAGACACAGTCCATGAAAATGGAGCCTCCAGAATCTAAGACCCACTATACCCCAGAGGACCACGGGTTCTGAGGCTCTTGTTTTCTGAAGAACTTAGTTGTCCTTGTTTTGAGAAAGTGTCCCTCTACTCTTCTGAGAAAGTTTTATTTTTAGACTGAGAAGAAGACATTCGAATTTTTGGATGGAATATATTTTCGAGACAGGTGCTACTTTTGAAATAGATCTAGTAATATATCAGGTAGATTTGAAGGTGATTTTCAATAGTAAATATGGTGAAGAAAATATATTTTTTCAATGAGTTGTTTTAAAAATTAAATTATTTGAAGTAGTTTTTGTAGTGAAATATGGCTTTCATTTGAAATTCCATAACTTTAAAAATATACTCCTGTGGAAATTTCAGAAGATTTTGTTTTGTCATCAGACAAATAAATGAAAAGAACTAGAAATGGTACGTCGGAAATTCATTAGAGAACTGAATTTTTAAAGTAGGAACAAGTTCTTTGATTTTGATAGGGAAAACTAATCTTATTTTTACAAACATCTATTTCTTACTTTTATCACTTGTGAAATAAACAATATTCTTTAAGCTAATTAGAATTTATTTCCTTCCTGATGAAAATTTGGTTTTAGATATGTGCAACTAATAATATTTAATCGAATAAGCAAGCAAAAAATGAATCTTTATTCATAGACATAAAAAAAAGTAAATGATTAACTTAGAAAAATTTATTAAATGATTAAGGAAAGGAAACAGAATGGAATATCATTAACCCTTATGTATTATATGCATGTTAATTATACTTTCTATAGAGCTTTTCTTAACATGGTTAATAGAAAACGCAAAATAGAGATAAGTTTGGTTCATAATATTAATAAAAATATTACATTGATATATCGTTAATTAACAGAAAATGCAGTAAAGGTTAAGTAGTTTAACACATTTTGGAAATATAAATTCATTTTTTAAAAAAACATGTATTAATTTTTCTTGAATTTTATGCATTTTAATAGACTAATAAAATAGATTCTAATAATAGAAAATATATAGATTGTAATTTTTTATTGCATCAGCAGCACTGGAATTAACAAAGTAAATAAAACCAATATTTCATTTAGTCAATGATATTTAAATATTAACAATAGAAAAAAAAAAAAGCTAAAGATGATATTTCTGCCAAAAAACCAATAACGACATTCTCAAAGTGGTTTGGAAATTGGTAGTAGTTAATTATTACTTCAGTTTTGTTGTTGTCTGAATCCCATTTGATACACCAACTATCGAGGGGGAATATTTAACCTCTAATTCACCCATTTGGAAACATTTAGGTGCCGATAAATCATAACTCATATCAATACCCAAAGAGAATGCTCTAATTGCAATCCACGAACTCTTGTTCGCTATGATCACAACTTTGAATCTATTCTGCTTTTAGATAGGGGAAAAGTTTCAGGGGGCTGCCAATTAAAACTTCGACCCACCAAAGGTATTTACATTTAATTAAAATGGGGCAGAAGCGCAGCCGGACAGCGCCGGATTTTATTGCCGGACTGCGCGAGTTTTAATACGTATTCTTTTAATTGCCCGCGGTTTGTGGAGGATTCTGCATTGATGGCCGCCAGGGAAATGGAAGGTTTTAAGTGAGTCGTTTTCCCACCTGATTAGAGTGGAAGTAGAAGTGTTTCCATTTCTCTCTTTTTTTTCTCGTCTGTTCGCAGTCGGACAGAGTGCTGCATTCTGTGATAGTTTTAATCGAGTTCTGCCGGATTGTTGATGAACATCCTTTTCGCGACGTTTCAAATCCGGACTCTGTGTTGTCGCAGGGGAATGGAGTGATTTATACTTCGTTTCGCATCATTTGTATTGGACTATGAAGATTTAAAAGGCGTTTTCCAGATAGTAATTCTTATTAGGACACTTTGCACAGACTGTAGTATTCCTTCTTAACTATTTCCACTTTTTAAAACATTATACCATATTGATATACCATACGTTTTATAACTCATTGCACTGTTATTAGTATATTAAAAACTGCATGTGAAACTTAAGTATGATATTGCATTTTTTAACGATTACGCACATTGCGTTTAAAAAATATCATAAAAATTACTTCATGGAATTTAATTTCCTTCATTTAAATCATTTTATTCATTTAAAGATTAAAAGTAATTAAAAAAAGGAATCGATCAATGGAAAATCGTTACATCGAAATTACTTTCTACCATTTTACTTATTTTAAACATTATTACTTCTTAGTGATTAAAAATTTTAAATCTCTATTTAAAAATTGTTTTTTTTTTAGCTCTATTTTTCAAGAAGAATGAGTTCGTTGCTTTCTATATGCATATAAAAAGGCTAATTAAAATAAACTTTTGTTAGTGGTGTGAAGTAGGATCGGTTTGTTTGAGTGTCTTGAAAGACTTTAGATATAAACTTAAATATTATGCAGAAAAAGAATATTAAAATGATTTGGCATAGAATATTTTCAAAATGTCATTTCTTATCTGTTTTAAAAATAAAAAGTGCCCTACTCGTGGCTCATTGAAACGTGCGCCGCTGGTGAACATTAAGGCTGAGGTTCCATCCGCTTTTTCACAACTGACACTGTTTCTAAATGCGAGGAGAATCGATGACTTTTGTGATGTTCAGCTTCTTCCCTGGTGGGAGTTTTCCACGTTTTCTTCCATACGATACACAAATGTGGGATAGTTCTACTTAAAAAGTTCTCCCGAAGGCATTGCCCTCTTTCTTCAGCGACTCGAAGAAAAGTCAGACTTCTACCTATGGGTGCTCTATCACAATAGAAGTTCCCCCTTCCCCCGTCCATGAGTAAGTTACTCATGGGATGTCCGTCCCACTGTACTGCACTAAACACACAATAACAACAAATGCAAACTATGTTTTAGCGTTGTCTAGTTATCAATGTTATATCTAGTTATCAATCAAATTACAATTCTTGTCGTATAAAAACTTATACTTTTTCAGAATAATAAGTAAATTCGATGAACTTTGTTCTCAAAGGAAGAAAGCAGAATTTTGAGTAACAATAAATATTTGTACTTATTTTATTCATTGGACATTTTTTTCATTCAGTTTTATTTATAAAAAGAAAATTTTGTTCTATAAATAACTCAATAGCAATCGTCGATGCTCTTTTTCTGACCATATAGCTGGTTGCAAAAACTGGCGATGCATTTATTATTATGAATGTTTGCTCTCTGTCGAAATAAACAGCAGTCAACTTCTCAGAAAATGTTTTACATTTGTGTACGTTATGAGTTGCTTTCATTATTTCCTCTGAGTTATTGTGAAGATAGAAATATTTATGAAAGAAACACTTCCATTTTGTGAGAGATTTATATGTTTTATATACCAGATCAGTCGCGCTATCTTTATAGGATTATTTTAATTTTGCTTTAAATATTCATTCTCTCTAAACTCTTAAGTAATACAACTAAATATATATTACTTTACTTCATGTGAATTAGAAGATTATAAATATGTATTCATATTGTTATAATATTCCATGTAAAAACTTAATTTTTATTTGTTTTCATTAATAGGTTGATAGATATACAAATTTATGTTTAAAATTTATATATATTGCAGAACGGCCAAGGTTTGAATACC
Source organism: Caerostris extrusa (assembly GCA_021605095.1). NCBI lineage: Eukaryota > Metazoa > Arthropoda > Arachnida > Araneae > Araneidae > Caerostris > Caerostris extrusa. The sequence continues at coordinate 57,258 of BPLR01013967.1, forward strand.
TTGGTGGCGTTCCATTGTAAAAATTGCATTAAGAAACGAGGAGACTCGATATCGAATGAGGAAACGTTTTATGTCTTCTAATGACAGCCAGGCTGATTGATGGGAGCAAGAATAATATTTTCAATTTCAAATTTAGTTAAAAGTAAAAAAAAAAAAGTTATTATTAAATTCGTATTGTATAATTTCGGTTTTTAAACAATCAAACTGCAGTTGTTCTTATTCTATTTCGTCGACAGCAACATCTATGTAGTCCAAGTCCAAGAACCCTTGTGGTGTCATGGAAGGAGGGAAATGGGGCTGCTTCTGTTATGATGGAGTGACCACTGGTAGAAGTCTTGCATTGGCTCCGTGTCGTTGAAGAAGAAGATCAGCGACTTCGGGGAAGACTTTTTAGGGGGAACTATCCCACATTTATATTGGAGAAAAATTCCAGAAAACTCCCACCTGGTAGTCTGTAGTCCACGATGCAAGATGCTGAATATCACGGACACCACAGAGAGTCCTTTTGTTTTTATACAGTATATACAATAAAGCCGGCAGCGGATTGAACCTCAGCCCTAAAGCTTATAGTCGGGCATCAAATTAGATAAATATCCTTAACATACAAAGTATATCATTCATTAAAACTTCCTAAATCAATTCTTTCAAATATTTTTTATAAAGAAAAGAATGATCAATTAATCTATATTCTAAATATTTTCAAATTCATATATTATCAAACTTGGATAATGCGCCTTTAAATTTGAAAGAAAAAAATCAATATTATAAACTTTGTAAACCAAACTAAACAACAGACACCATTATTTCAAGAATTTTTATACCAAATGCTTTCAAAATAAATTTAAAAATCTAAACTTTAAGACGTATTCAAATTTTTTAAATAATTATATATATTATCTTCTAAAAGATTAAAACTACTCCCAGGAAATAGCACGCTTGGAAATAGCACATTCAACATTTGGTTAAATAAAGGTCTCAACATTATAATCTTTTATAACCAGAATACAATCAAGATAACTAGAATACAACATCATAACAAATCTCATTCAGTTACTCTCCCATTGTGGGCAGTACACATCCTTTATTCTTGACCAATAGAAGAAGCCTTCATCGCCATGATTTATCATTCTCTGACTGCGAAAGTGTTGAGCACAGCCAAGAGCATTGAAGGTATGATAAATGAAGACTCCGTTACTATAGTGATGAATATTTCTCCACATAATTAATTTAACGCGCCAGTTATTCCAGTTCTTTCAAATGCATTATATCCCATTATCCCTATTTATATCAGAAGAGATAGATTGTTATAAACACCAGAAATCCATACTTTTAGAATTAAGCCGTAGCATACTATTAATAACGAAGTTTTAAAAGTGGATGTGAGGTAAGCAGAATTTAGATTTACCTAATAAATGAGATACTTAAATTGATTTATAAAAATTAAAAGAACATTGGCCAACGATCATTTCATGCTGTATATACTGAATCATGATCAATCACTGAATCATCATCGCCACTGATCATCAATCAACATCGAATGTGATCAGTACTTGGGATTGTGACCACCTGGGAACACGCCAAGCCGTTGGCATTCAAATTTTTGGTGCCTGATGGCCAAGTGACTAGCGCTCTGGCTCTCGGTGTCACAGGCTTCGGGTTGAATCTTGGCGGTGCAATGGATGTTTGTAGTGGTTCTGATTCCACTTTAAATTGAAGGCCCTAGTATAATATGAGTGTAGAGCGTAGGGATAACAACCCTATCCTGTAAAAGAAACCGTCTCCTGTCCCCGAATTCTGCCAATAGTCAGACGGCCTTGGCCCATCTTGGCCAAAGAAGAAGATTTGGTTTGGTTTGTTGCTGTATAATAATTTTGTGCCCTTTTTGGGTTAAATAGACCGGCACCTACAATTTAACGTGGGTTCCGAACCACTCCTAAACATCCATTCCACCGCCAGGATTCGAATCTGAAGAGTGTTGTACTGAAGGTCAGAGCGCCATCAGGCAGCCGATTTAAAAAGAAGAGAAGAGCATTGAATAAGAAATATTAATAAATTTTCCATTATGCTTCAAATCATTCATAAAAAAAGTAATATTACCATTATGAAATTTTAAAACAAAATCTATGGACAGAAGCTAATTATTCAAAACACCTTTGTGTGGAATTTTGTTTTCAAAGTACTAAAAAAATAACCCCAACTTAACCAGATATGCATGCATTTAAATTAGGCACGTAATACTATCTAAACTTTTTAAAACTTCTCCACCTGAATTCGCAGGGTAATAACACTTAGTTAGATGAAAATGCAGCTTGCGTAATCTTTCATAACCAGAACAAAAATGTGCATGACCCGCTACTACATGATAACAAATCTCTTCCAGCCACTCTCCCACTGTGGGCAGGACGCGCTCTTTATTCTTTGCCCAATAGGAGAAGTCGTCGTTACCACGATTATTATTTTCTTTTTCTACGTTTTATAATATTCTATTCCTTTTATATTATTCTCATGGGCAAAACTTCTCTTTCACGTTCCTCATCTTCTATCATCTCACTGCCATATAAACCAGATAGAGCAAATGGCAGCTGCAGCCAAGTTGAACTCAGCCAGGAGTATTGAAGGTATGATTAATTCAGTCTTCTTCGTTACCATAGTGATAAATGCATCTCCGTTTCATTAATTTAATATGCGAGTTATTCCTGCTCCTTCCGATGCATTGTGCGCCCAAAGCACGAGCTGCTCTTATTTATATCACGGGAGATGCATTGTTATGAGATACCGGAATTACACACTTCCTGATAGAATTCGACATTAGCATTCTATTAATATTGAATGCTTAATGGTGGATTGCAGAGGTGTAGATGGGCATTCACTGAAGATAAGGCAGCTCTTTTGACTTGGGTTTTAATACCAAAAAAGAAACCAGGATTTGATTTCAGTTTCAGCACATAAAAATGCAAGAACTGTTTCCTTGTCCAAGTATTGCCTTGTCAAACCGGATATCAGTTTTAGGGAAAATTAATAATGTCTAGAGTAAAATACAGAATTATGAAAGAAGAAAATTTTGTTTTGAATCCTTTAATAGAACGTAGATTTACTAAAGGTATTCTTTTGAAATTAAAAGGTATTTGATTAATACATGACTGCATAATTTAATTGGAAATGTCATGATTAACAGTTGAATTCAAAGCTTAGCGAATTATTAAATGTTTTTAATTTGTTTAAAATTAATTATTCTGTTGCATCAAAATAAAATTCCATGCTGAATATATCGTTTCTCGTACGATCACAGAAGTCAATCATCATCTGGGGCGGTAGTAGGCGGGAGGGTGACCACCTGGTAACACCGCATGCTGTTGTTATTCAAAAATTTGGGGCCTGATGGGCAATTCTGACCTTTGGTTCCGTTTCGATACAAATTTCAGGTTCGAATCCTGACGGCATCATGGATGCTTGTAATGGTTGGGAATCCACTTTAAACCGTAGGCCCTAATCTAACATAACTGTTGAGAGTAAGCTGAAAACTCTACCTTATAAAATGGAATTTTCTCCTGTCACGAAATCTGCCAGAATGTAAACGACCTTGGTCCACCATGGGGCTGTTGCGCCAATGAAAAAAGAAGAATCTTCCTAAAAGGATAAAACGCAAAGAGTTAAAGCAGTGAGATTGTACATTTTTGATAAAATGAAACATTTATTTTACCACTATATAAGTAAATAGTGAACAGTACAACTTTCGGTACAGTACAAGTAAAAGTTCGAAACTCGGCAACAGTACAAGTTCGAAAACCCGGCGGGGCCAAGGGTGTTCATAGTGATTCGGAATCCATTTTACATAGTAAGTTACGGTTTAATATGACCTTAGAAGTTTGGACGTAGGGCTTATAACCCTGCTCCGTAAAAGAAACCATCTCTTGCCAAGAACTCTACCAGTTGGCAGATGGCGCTTTGGCCCATTATTGGGTTGTAGTGCCAATAAAAGAAGAAAAGAACATTAAAAAGGAGAAATATTGATAAAATTTCCATTCTGTTTCAAATCATTCATAAAAAATAATATTGCCATTATGAAATTATACCAACAAAATCTACCAACTGATACCAATTATTCAAAATGTTTTATGAATTTTTTTTTAAAGTATTAAAAAAATAATCACAATTTAACCACATATACATATATTTAAACTAAGCACGCATTACTATTTAAACTATTAAAACTACCCCATACCAATTCGCTAGGCAATAAGACTTAGATGAAAAAGCAGCTTGTATAATCTGTCATAATCAGAACAGAAATGGGCATGACCTGCTACTACATGATAACAAATCTCTTCAGGCACTCTCCCACTGTGGGCAGGGACGCGCTCTTTATTCTTTATCCAACAGGAGAAATCGTCGTCACCACGATTTATCACGCGCGTTGGCTGCAACTCAACCAGCAGCATTGAAGGCATGATTAATTCAGTCTTCTTCGTTACCATAGTGATAAATGCATCTCCGTTTCATTAAATTAATATGCGAGTTATTCCTGCTCCTTCCGATGCATTGTACGCCCAAAGCACGAGCTATCCTTATTTATATCACGGGAGATGCATTGTTATTAGATACCGGAATTGCACACTTCCCTGATAGAATTCGACATCAGCATTCTATTAATAATGGAGGCTTTAATGGTGGATTACAGAGGTGTAGATGGGCATTCACTGAAGTCAGTTTTTGACTGGGATTTAATACCTAAAAGATAGCAAGGTTTTGATGTCAGTTTTAGCGCAGAAAATGCAAGAACTGTTTCCTTGTTGAAGTATTATATTATCAAACCGGATATCAAATTCAAGAATAATTAATAATGTCTAGAATAAAATACAGAATTATGAAAGAAGAAAATTTTGTTGGAAACCTTTAATAGAACGAAGAATTACTAAAGGTATTCTTTTGAAATTTAAAAGGTGTTTGATTAATACATGACTGCATAACTTAATTGAAAATGTCATGATTAACAACAGTTCAGTACAAAGCTTTGTGAATTATTAATTGTTTTTAATTCGTTTAAAAATTAATTATTCTGTGGTATCAAAATAATAATACAGATATTTTTCAAAGTTAATAATGAAAACTTAATAACGCATCGGATGCTTAGTATTTGAAAAACAAAGGAAAAAAAAAACAATGATCAATATTATAAACTTTGGAAATCAATTGAAGGACAGACACCATTATTTCAAGCATTTTTATACGAAATGCTTTCAAAATAGAATTAAAGAATTAATGTATTAAAAAAAAATTAAATTGTTAATTAAAAATATATTGAATTATATATTAATTACTTATTAAAAATATATTAAAAAAATTTGAAATAAAGAAATATTATTCTTTAAACGAATAAAACTACTCCAGAGGAATTCGCTTGGAAATATCACCTTCACCCTTTAATTAAATAAAAGTCCTAACTATATAATCTTTTATAACTAGAATACAATTATGCATAACACTACAACATCATAACAAATCTCTTACAGTCACTCTCCCATTGTGAGCAGTGCACATCCTTTATTCTTGACCAATAGGAGAAGCCTTCATCACCATGATTTATCATTCTCTGACTGAAGTGTTGAGCACAGCGAAGATCTTTGAAGGTATTATAAATTAAGACTACGTTACAATAGTGATTAATATATCTCCACATAATTAATTTAACACGCCAGTTATTTAAGTTCTTTCCAGTGCATTGTATCCACATTATCCTTATTTATATCAGAAGAGATCTATTGTTATAGACTCTAGAAATACATACTTCCTGTTAAAATTAATCCCTATCATTCTATCAATAATGAATGTTTAAAAGGCAATGAGATATATGAAGAGTTTATATTTTCCGAATATGTGATATAGTTACCCCGGACTTTTAAAAATTAAAAGAACATTGGCCAACGGACATACCATGGTACTGGATCTCGTTCGATCATCGAAGTCAATCATCATCGGCGCTGTCAGTGCTTGGGAGGGGGACCATCTGGGAATACCGCCTGTCGTTCGCTTTCAAAATTTTGGGACTTTATGGCCGAGTGGCTTGATCACTGATCCTCGGTACCACAAGCTTCGGATTGATTCCCGGCAATATCATGGATGTTTGTAGTAGTTCTGAATCGACCGTAAAACTTGTCTGTTCTTGTCTAATTTCGAAATTTGCCAGGAGGCAGACGGCCTTCGGCCACCATGGGGTTGTTGCGCCAATGAAGAAAAAGAAAGTGAATCTACCTAAAGATTAATTCGAACAGAGTTAAGCAAGAGAAATTGTAAAAGTTTTGATAAAATGTTGATCTTTTATCATTATTTAAAGTAAATAGTGAACAGTACTAGTTTTCAGGTTGACGGTGCCAAGGGTGCTTGTAATAATTCGAAATCCACTTTAAATCGTAGGTGACAGCCTGATATGACTGTAGAGCGTTGGGATGACAATCCTAACCGGTAAAAATAAATCATCTCCTGTCTCGTAATCTGTTAAAATGCAGAAGATCTTGCCCCTCCAGGGGACTGCTGCGCCAATGAAGAAGATTTGGTTTGTTGCTCTGAGGTCATTTTAGGTACAGTTTGGATTATTTAGACCGAAACCTAAACTTTAACGTGGATTCCAAACCTTTCACAAACATCTATGTCATCGCCTGGATTCGAACCTGAAGCCTGTTGTACCAAAGGGCAGAGCGCTTTGGAGCCAATTGGCCAATGAGGCCACCCAATGAAGTAGAAAAGAATGAATAAGAAATGATAAATCAATAAATTTTCCATTATGTTTCAAATCATTCATAAAAAAAGTAATATTACCACTATGAGCTTTTAAAACGAATCTATGAACACACGTCAATTATTCAAACACATTTGTATTTTTCTCAAAGTGATAAAAATTAACCGCAACTTAACCACATATGCATACATTTAAATTAAGTACGTATTACTATCTAAACTATTAAAACTACTCCATCCGAATTCGCACGATATTAACACTTAGTCAGATGAAAATGCAGCTTGCGTAATCTTTCATAACCAGAACAGAAATGTACATGACCCGCTACTACACGATAACAAATCTCTTCCAGCCACTCTCCCACTGTGGGCAGGACGCATTCTTTATTCTTTACCCAATAGGAGAAGTCGTCGTCACCACGATTTATCACGAGTGCTAGCTTCAATTCAACCAGGAGCATTGAAGGTATGATTAATTCAGTCTTCTTCGTTACCATAGTGATAAATGAATCTCCGTTTCATTAATTTAATACGCGAGTTATTCCTACTCCTTCCGATGCATTGCATTTCGATGCAAGCACGAGCTACCCTTGTTTATATCACGGGAAATGCATTGTTATTAGATACCGGAATTACATACTTCCTGATAGAATTCGACATTAGCATTCTGTTAATAATGGATGCTTAATGGTGGATTACAGAGGTGTAGATTGTATGTATTCACTGAAATGAAGTCCGCTTTTAACTTGGGCTTTAATACCTAAAAGAAGGCAAGGATTTGATTTCAGTTTTTAGCACATGAAAATGCAAGAACTGTTTCCTTGTCCAAGTATTGTCTTGTCAAACCGGATATCAGGTTTAAGAATAATTAATAATGTCTAGACTAAAATACTGAATTATGAAAGAAGAAAATTTTGTTTGAATCTTCAACTGAGTTACCAAAGGTATTCCTTTTGAAGTTGTTACAAAGGGTATTTGATTAGTACACGATTGAATAGCTTAATTGAAAATGTCATGATTAACAGTAGTAAGTTCAGAGCTCAGCGAATTATTAATTGTTTTTATTTCGTTTAAAATTAATTATTCTGTGGTATCAAAATAAATACTTTTGATGATTTTGACAGTCGTTGATTATTGATTTGTTTTGTGTTACATGCATTTGAAAGAATAATGACTGACTCAGTAGTTAAAAAAATTTATTAACAACAAACAAAAAGCGGTAATTTTAATTAAACAGAAATGCGGTAATTTAATTAAATAAATAAACAGAAATGACAGAGATACAATAAAAGTATATTTAATAAAATTTAATTCCAATAAAAATAATTATTTTTAAGGGAAAGCCGCTTTTCGCTTGGGCTTTAATACCAAAAAAGAAAACAAGGATTTGATTTGAGTTTTAGCACAGAAAAATGTAAGAACTATTTTCTTGTCCAAGTATTGTCTTGTCAAACCGGATATCAGGTTTAAGAATAATTAGTAATGTGTAGAATACACTCATGTCCATAAATTAAGGATAATTCAGAACCACACAGAAATTGAACTCTAAAATAAAAATTTCACCTGTAGAATTATCACACACATCTTGAAGAAGAATATGCAAATTACAGGAAACCACCAGATGGCGCGGATTGTACGTAACAATGACGAGTGTAAGAGAGGGGTATATAAGGAATGGTGGCAAAGAAGAAAAATTGTTCACAAGCGCTTTAAAAGCCTTTCAGTGCAATAACCGCATAGTTATGGCACAAAGAAATCATTTGGGTATTTTTACGTGGTAGAATTATCGGACGACTGGAATGTGGACGTACCCAGCTGGAAGTATCCGGGGAACTTGGAGTCGCCCAGAGTGTCATCTCCAGGCTTTGGCAACGATTCCAAGATGATGGTAATGTGAGAAGATGTTACAGCATAGGTCGCCCCCGAGTTACAACGCCGAATGAGGACCTTTATTTAGCAGTTACTGCCAAAAGAAACAGACGGAGCACAGCATCAGACCTGTCTCGTCAGCTCTCTTCAGCTACCGGTACGACAGTTTCAAGGCAACAGTGGTCTGGTGTGATGTTTTCCGACGAGTCCAGGTTTAGTTTGCAGTCTGATTCTCGCCGGACTTTCATATGGAGAGCGCCAGGTACCCGTTACCACCAAGAGAACACCATTGAATGACACCGTTACGGTGGTGCAGGATGGCTCGTTTGGGGAGGAATTATTCTTGGTTCCAGAACTGACTTGCATGTTCAGAGTGTAACGATGACAGGCCACATCTATCGGGATGTCATTCTGGAACAACATGTACGTTTGTTTCGGGGCGCCATGGGTGCTGAATTTCTGTTTATGGATGACAACGCCCGTCCTCACCGTGCAAACATTGTAGACGAATGCCTTCAATTGGAGGATATCATCCGTATGGATTGGCCAGCATACTTAGCGGACTTGAATCCAATATAGCATGTGTGGGATATGCTCGGCCGACGAATTGCAGCCCGTCAATCCCCTCCCACCTGTCAACCGGAACTTCGGAGGGCATTGCTTGATGAGTGGTGTAATATTCCCCAAGATCAGATTGATAATTTGATACTCAGCATGCCTAGGCAAGGCATGTAAGGCCTGTATTGCAGCTTGCCTAGTTGTACTCAGCATGCCTAGTTGTAAGGCCTATATTGCATCGTCCGGGAGACATACTCCATATTAACCATCATACTAACCATGTTATACTGTTTTTTGTAAATAGGTTCTTTTTTGAAATTTGCTCCAGGGAGTAAAAAATCGCGATTTTTATTAATTATGTCAAACATATAGCATCTTTTTTTGCACTTTACCTTTTGTTTAATAAGTAGACTTTACAAATAAGTCAAATTTGTTTTGCTTCTGTCTCTTTCTTTGCCTGAACTTCATTATCCTTAATTTATGGACATGAGTGAAGAATACAGAATTATGAATGAAGAAAATTTTATTTGAATCCTTTAATATAGCGTAGAGTTAATCAAATGTATTCTTTTTAAAATTGTTAGAAAAGGTATTTGATTAATACACGACTGCACAAATTAATTGAAAAATATCATGATTAACAACTAAGTTCAAAGCTGAGCGAATTATTAGTTGTTTTAATTCGTTGAAAAGTAATTATTCTGTGGTATCAAAATAAAATATTTTTGATGATTTTGACAGTCGTTGAGTTATTGATTCGTTTTGTGTTACATATATTTGAAAAATAATGACTGACTCATTAGTTAAAAAAAATAACAACTAACTACGAATGAAAATTTCAGTTAATGAATAAACAGAAATACAAAAAAATTATCTTTAATAAACTTTAATTACAAAAAATAATTAGTTTTTAAACATCTCTTTGCTACATACTCTAGAATATGGTTTTTATTATGAGGTATTATTAAATTTGAAGGATTTGGTGATAGACGGACAGCCATTTAATTCCATAAATTAATTAATTAAAATTTTTTTTTTCATTTCGAACATTATTTTTATTTACTCAAAATTGAATTATGTAGTTTGTTTTAAAAATATTTATTAGTTAAAATTTTAAAAATATGATGAAAAAATTAAAAATTTATTTTATTTTATTATATGCTTTTCAAAGTAATAATTTTTTATGTGCAATAAATTATCAAAAAAACAAAATATAATCTTCAAAAAAAAAATTTTTTATATAAGGAATGCTAACCTATTTGCATGCCTGTCATTTCTATGTTTTCATTAATTAAAACATTTATTCTTATTTAATTCTTAATGAAATTTTTAACATCATTAAAAACTAATTTTATATTTTATTTTCAAATATAAAGTAAAATATATTTAATGAAAATTTCAAAAATCTGACTATTTTAATTCAGATACATTCCTATTATTTTTCTAGTTATTGTAAAAATATTTTTCAAAAAACTTTTGTCATCGAATGCAATAGTCAAAAATAAAAATAATTTCGCTAGAAATTATAACATTCTATAATATAATTTGATATGTACTTAACAATAATACATTAAATGTAATAGGAGAATGTCTTCAAAATAAAATGACAATACCTTTGATAACATCTTTAAGAATCCTGAGAATGTCTTTAAAAATACTTAATCCTCATTTACATGTTCATAGGAAAAAAATTAGGGAAACTTCTTTCATGCAGTCTAATTGGCGATGCAAACCTGTCGTAATCGCGAACAAATCTACTCTTTTTTTAAAGTAAGGCATGCAACACACATCACCAGTAGGAATCATATTTTCACTTGCAAGTTAGCTACGAGCCTTGCTAACTATTATCCTAGTTTTATGGGTGAAGCATAATCCTATAAATTGTGCTTTTATAAAATAAAACGTTTATTCATAATAAAATTTTGCAAAATCTATTTGCCGTCAATTAAATAAGTATTACAGAATAATTTTTGAATATGAAAAGAAATTGAGATTCAAAGCATAATTATATTCTTTCTACTTATCAATTAATAGGGCTGAAATGAGAAGTATATGTGTTAACAATAATTTTTAATTATTATTAACGCATATTTTTAATTATTGTTTTATTTGTCAACGCATATTTTTATTTGTTGTTTTATTTTTTTAACACATATTTTCAAGTACTGTTTTATTTGTTAACACATATTAATACATATTTTAACACCAAATGTAGAGAAATACAAATATGAATCGAAAAAGTATGTTTTTGTCCACAAAACTTTTAAAAATATCACCTTTAATATTAAAAATTTAAATTCATAAGATTTTTTTTTTTTTTTTATTTTTATGCTTTTCTAAATTTTTATTATTTTTTAATTTTTTATTTTTTGTAAATTTCTTTTACAATCTCTTAAAAATCAGCTTTTATTATCAAACTTTTACAATTTCTGTAATAATTTATTGAAATAGTGAAAATAATATATTAATCAATATTGAAATTTTCTTTGTAACTTTTCGATAATAAAAATATATTTATCATAATTTTTGTATGAAATATTAGGGAGAATATTTTTACCAATTAAATGCAACTTTTCCATTAACTATGCATTTTTTAAAAATTGGAATTAATTTAATAATTTTTTATTTTTCATTATTAATGTGCATAAATCTAAATAGTTTTTGTTTTATTATTTTGATTTCGTTGCGTAATTAAAGAAATATAAAAATTTATTTTTATGAATATACTTTTTATATCACTTATTTAAGCATATTTAAACATACATTTAATATTTCTGAATTTTCTTCCAAAAAATTATTTAGTTAAAAAAAACTAAAATCAAAAGAAAACGAACTAAGCCATCAAACTAAAAGTAAAAGAAAACTCATATTTGTACATTAAAAATTAAACAGCAGTTTTAATTTGTATTTTTTTTATATTGTTATGCTATATTTTGCTTAAAATAAGCATAACTTAATGTTTCTTTTAGAATTGAATTAAATGTGTGTTTTTTCAAAATAATTATTCTGAGTTAATGAGATTATGTAATTTAAATGAGAATAATTTTAATTTTTTAAATTATAATTTTTATTAAAATATATTTCTTACAAAAGACATTCTTTTTATTAACTTTAAAAATCTTATTAAACATATTTTATTTATATTATAATATTACAAAATAGTATATGTAGCAAAGGAATAAATAGTTTAAAACTAAATTAGAAGATTCAATTTTTTATCAATTTTAAAAATAATCTGATAAAATAGAAAGTTTTCATGGTGAACTATTAACATAACTTAAATTTTTAAAAAACAAAATTGTCATTAAAAATAATTTTAAATTAAAATTTTCTAACAATATTTTTACTTTTAATTTTTAATTTTTTTTTCTGTTTTAAGAAAATAAGGTCTTAAATCTGAAATATTTATGCTATTCAAGAAAATATTTAACAAATTCGAGGGGACTGAATGATCGAGTGGTTAGCGCTCTGGCGCTCCGTACCACAGGTTTCGGGTTCGAAATCCCGGCGGTGCCATAGATGTTTGTAATGGTTCGGAATCCACTTTAAACTGTAGGTCCCGGTCTATTAACCCTCGTGAGACAGATGATGACCGCAGAGGGACAAACCAAAAAAATTCAAAGGAAACCAAAAGTATTTTTTAAAGTTATTTTCATGTCATAATTTATTTTCTAGAATAAATTTTATTTTAAGAACTTGAAGAATTTCATTTAATAAAGAATTAAAACTATAATTTTCTACCAAAGAAAAAAATATTTTCTTAATTTTTCAAAGCAAAAACTATTATTATTTTAAATTATGTTTTTAAAATAAAATAGAATTTGTTAAAGAAGGTTTGCTTAAAAAATAATATCATAAAACATACATGACGCTATATTTTATCAGTTTAAAAATTTGAAGTTTTCATTAATCAAAATTAAGAAATAGTTTTCAAGCATATGATTTAAAATTAAATCTATGAAACAAAAAGTTTGCGATGTACAATTAATAAATCTTCAAATTTTTCAAAAAGAGGTTTCTCTGATTTTCTAAAATTCATTATTTCTTTAAAATAATTCTTATTTTTTAGTTTTAAAAACTTTTAAGGAATAGTAATGGAAAAATTTTATTTTTATTTTATTGTTGTTTAAAAATATTTTTTCAGTTATTTTACCTAAAATAAAGAGATTTTTACTAAACCTAAATAAAAGAGATTTTACCTAAATAAAAGAGATCAACAGATTTCGTGATAAAATTAAATGATTAATAAATTTAATTAATGTTCAAATAAAAATAAAAAATAAAAATATTAATAAATCAAGATGAATTATTATTAATTCACTTGAGTATAAAATAATGAAAATATTATACCAATGCAAGAATGTGGCAGATATTTTGAAAAAAATTTTATGGCTTTAATAAATGTGTTTTATAAGAGAGAATGCAATTTTTCTTTTAATACGATATACACTCATGTCCATAAATTAAGGATAATGAAGTTCAGGCAAAGAAAGAGACAGAAGCAAAACAAATTTGACTTATTTGTAAAGTCTATTTATTAAACAAAAGGTAAAGAGCAAAAAAGATGCTATATGTTTGACATAATTAATAAAAATTGCGATTTTTACTCCCTGGAGCATATTTAAAAAAAAAAAGAACCTATTTACAAAAAACAGTATAACAGGGTTAGTATGATGGTTAATATGGAGTATGTCTCCCGGACGAAGCAATACAGGCCTTACAACGCCTGGGCATGCTGAGTATCAAATTATCAATCTGATCTTGGGAATATTATACCACGCATCAAGCAATGGCCTCCGAAGTTCCGGTTGACAGGTGGGAGGGGATTGACGGGCTGCAATTCGTCGGCCAAGCATATCCCACACATGCTCTATTGATTCAACTCCGGTGAGTATGCTGGCCAATCCATACGGGTGATATCCTCCAATTGAAGGCATTCGTCTACAATGTTTGCACGGTGAGGACGGGCGTTGTCATCCATAAACAGAAATTCAGCACCCATGGCGCCCCGAAACAAACGTACATGTTGTTCCAGAATGACATCCCGATATATGTGGCCTGTGATCGTTACACTCTGAACATGCAGGTCAGTTCTGGAACCAAGAATAATTCCTCCCCAAACGAGCCACCCTGCACCACGGTAACGGGTGTTGTTCAATGGTGTTCTCTTTGGTGGTAACGGGTACCTGGCGCTCTCCATATGAAAGACCGGCGAGAATCAGACTGCAAACTAAACCTGGACTCGTCGGAAAACCTCACACCAGACCACTGTTGCGGTGTCCACAATGCATGCATCTCGGGCGACAGTGAGTTGCGGTAAGTAGAACACATCTGAAAGGCCTACGAGCATATAGACCAATGTGCCTTAAGCGTCTGTACACGGTCTGCCTTGAAACTGTCGTACCGGTAGCTGAAGAGAGCTGAAGAGACAGGTCTGATGCTGTGCTCCGTCTGTTTCTTTTGGCAGTAACTGCTTTGAATACCGGCCCTCATTCGGCGTTGTAACTCGGGGGCGACCTGTGCTGTAACATCGGCTCACATTACCATCATCTTGGATTCGTTGCCAAAGTCTGGATATGACACTTTGGGCGATTCCAAGTTCTCGATACTTCAGCTGGGTACGTCCACATTCCAGTCGTCCGATAATTCTACTACGTAAACAATCATCCAAATGCTTCCTTTGTGCCATAACTATGCGGTTATTGCACTAAAAGGCTTTAAAAAGCGCTTGTGAACAATTTTGCTTCTTTGCCACCATTCCTTATATACCCCTCTCTTACACTCGTCATTGTGACGTACTATCCGCGCCATCTGGTGGTTTTCTGTAATTTGCATATTCTTCTTCAAAATGTGTGTGATAATTCTACAGGTGAAATTTTTATTTTAGAGTTCAATTTCTGCGTGATTCTGAATTATCCTTAATTTATGGACATGAGTGTACTTAGTAACAGAATGCAACAATATTGATTATCATTTCGTTCCTCATGAAGAATTCGAATAGCCCCAAGCTCCACATACTGAATTATTTCGATTTCGAACTCTTACCTTCGCTGATATTGGGTATGAAAGTCATTTTATTACTCGAAATTACTCTGCAATTCCGTTTATGGTTACCTGAAGAAGTACAAAAACTTTTTTTCTACGTCCATGGAATAAGATTGCCGCCCATTGGAAACAATAAGAGGACAGTTGCCTGGGACATAAAGCTATCTTCATCCTTGAAGATAAGTACAAATAACAATAAAGAAACTGTAAATAAACTGTCGTTTTGTTGTCGAAAATAGGGAAAGATTGTGAAGAGTAGGGTGAAGGTGGGATTGGTCTGACAGGGGACATTAAAGGCGAAAGCTTCCAACGTTCTTCTGTAGTTGTCTCCTTTTTCTTTTTGTTTTTACAATAATATTTTTTTTGGCTCACATTTTTGTGCTATGTTCTTTTTCTAAAGGGTTGGCAAAGGGGTAGACATAGCCCTTGATAATGGAACCTCCAGATTCTAAGACCCACTATACTAAGAGAACCATGGATTCTGGAAGGTGCTTTGTTTTCTGAAGAACTTAGTTGGTCCTTGTTCTGAGAAACTGTCCATTTACTGTTCTGAGAAAGTTTTTGTTTTGGACCGAGAGAGGAAGTCATTCGAATTTTTGAATGGAATAAATTTTCGAAAATAGTTGCTATTTTTGGAAATAGATTTAGCAATATATCAAGTAGATTTCAAGGGAGATTTTCTATAGTAAAATGTGGTGAAAAAAAGAGATTCTTTTATATGATTAAATGAGTGGTTTATTTAAGATAGAAAAAATTTAAATTACCTAAATGTTTCTTTGTAGTGTAATATAGCTTTCATAATTTTGAAAAAGTATCCATTTGTGAAATTTTCGGTGGAATTTTGGTCTTCGGACAAATAAATGAAAAGAACTAGAATCTGTATGTGGAAAATTCCTTAGAGAATAATTTTTAAAGTAGAATATGTTCTTGATTGGGAAAAAACCGTTATTTTTGAAAATACATATTTTTTACTTTAATCATATGTGAAATATAAATATTTTTGTATCTAATTGGATCTAATATTTTATGTAATATTATTCAATCCAATTATTCTTCAATATAATATTCAAACTATAATCAATCCAATTATTCTATAATCAAATTAATATTCTTCAATCTAATTATTCTTCATTTAATTCAGCCTTTACGAGATTATTTACTTCCTGACGGAAATTTGGTTTTTAGAAATTTTGAACTAGTAATATTTAATCGAATAAATATAACAAAATAAAAATGGAAATCTTAAAAAATTACAATACTTAAAATTAGTAAAGTTAATTAATGTTAAAATTAAAATTATAATATTAATAATTATTATTAATTAATTTTAGTATAATTTGTATTTTAAATAATTAAATTAATTAATATCAATGCGAAAAGCAATATATAATTTGAAATAAGTTTTATTGCTTTATTGAATGAGTTTTATAAGAAAAATGCAGTTTTTTCTTTTAATACGATATACTTAGTAACAGAATGTAATATTGATTATCATTTGTTTCCTCACGAAAGTATTCCGAATAGCTCCATACTCCTTAAACTGAATTCTTTCCA
Organism: Caerostris extrusa; assembly: GCA_021605095.1. NCBI lineage: Eukaryota > Metazoa > Arthropoda > Arachnida > Araneae > Araneidae > Caerostris > Caerostris extrusa. The sequence continues at coordinate 74,016 of BPLR01013967.1, forward strand.
CTTCGAATTCTTACCTCCGATAATACTGGGTATGGAAGTCATTCCATTATTCGAAATTTCTCCAACCTCATTTACGGTTGGTTACCAGAAAAAAATACAAAAACTTTCTTTCTGTTCATGGAATAAGATTGCCGTCCATTGGAAATAATAAGAGGACATAAAACTATCTCCATCCTTGAGATAAGTACAAATAACAATGAAGAAAAATGAAAAACTGTTCTTTTGCTGTCGAAAATAGGGAAGAGTAGGATAAAGGTAGGATTGGTCAAAGAGGTGACATTATAGGCTGAGGTTTTCAATGTTCTTCTGTCGTTATCTCCTTAAGTTTCTCCTTTGTTTCTACAATAATATTTTTTGGCAGACATTTTTATTCCAAGTTCTTTTTCTAGATGGTTGGCAGAGGGAAAGACATAGTCTATGAAAATGGAGCCTCCAGAATCAAAGACCCACTATACCCCAGAGGACCATGGATTCTGAAGGCTCTTGTTTTCTGAGAAGAACTTAGTTGTCCTTGTTTTGAGAAACTGTCTATCTACTGTTCTGAGAAAGTTTTATTTTAGACTCAAAAGAAGGCATTCGAATTTTTGGATGGAATACATTTTTTGGGAACAATTGCTATTTTTGGAAATAGATTTAGCAATATATCAAACAGATTTCATGAAGATTTTCAATAGAAAATGTTATCAGGTGAAGATATTTTTCAAATTATTAAATGAGTGGTTGACGTAAGAGAGAAACATTAAATTACATGATGATTTTTTTTTGTAGTGTAATATGGCTTTTATAATTTTCAAAAAGTATCCTTTTGTGGAATTTTCAGATGATTTTTTTTTGTCATCGGGCAAATAAATGGAAAGAACTAGAATTTGTATGTCGAAAATTCCTTAAAGGATTAGAATTTTTGAAATAGAACATATTCCTGACTGAAAACTCTCTTATTTTTGAAAATGCCTATTTACATGCAAAAAAAAAGTGTTAAAATGATCTAGTTAGAGATTACTTCACACATGATGAAAATTTGTTTTTAGAAATTTGCAACTAGTTACATTTAATTGAGTAAATAAGCATAACCTTTACCAAAGGCTTTTTTATTGGACTTTTTTATATCAGTATATCTTTATTATGTCTATATATCTTGCTACATCTTCATTTGGATTGAAAACAACTCTTCTGTAAAAATAGAGCTATTAAAATTTTTAAATAATAAAAAATAAAATAAAATAAAATGTAAAGAGTTAAAGTATTAATCCCTAAAAACTAACAATGCTTAAAATAATGAAAAATTATAGTAGCGATATTATATTTATTGATTCTTTTTTAATTACTTTTAATCTTTAAAATAAAAATAAAATGTGACAAAATTAAATGATTTAAATGAAGGAAATTAAATTACATGAAATTAATTTTTTGGGGATTTTTCAAATGCAATAACATAGTTAATTTTTTTTTTTTTAAGCAATATATATGCGATTTTAAAAGAAATATTATAGTTACGTTTCACAATGCAGTTTTTTTTAATAAACTAATATTAGTGCAATGAAGTTTAAAACAGTTCAATATAGTATAGGTTTTTTAGAAAATGGAGACAGTTAAGAATGAATACTACTGTCTGGCAAAGTGTCCTAATAAGAGTTACTATCCGAAAACACCTTTTAAATCTTCATAATCCAATACAAGTGAAGTGAAACGAAGTATTAATCACTCTCAATACCCCGGCGACAACACTGTGTCCGGATTTAGAACTTCGCGAAAAGGATGTTCATCAACAATCCGGCAGAACTCGATTAAAACTATCACAGAATGTAGCACCCGGTCCGACTGCGAGCAGACGAGAAAAGAAAATGAAGCACTTCTACTTCGACCCTAATCAGGCGGGAAAACGACTCACTTAAAACCTTCCCATTTCCCTGGTGGCCATTATTGCCGAATACTCCACAAACCGCGGGCAATTAAAAGAACACGTATTAAAACTCGAGTAGTACTGCAATAAAAAAATCCGGCGCTGTCCGATGCGCTTCTGCTCCATTTTAATTAAATGCAAATACTTTGGTGGGTCGAAGTTTTAATTGGCTACCGACATTGAAACTTTCTGGCTTTTACCTCTCTAAAAGCAGAATAGATTCAAACTGTGATCGTACCGAACAAGATTTCGTGGATTGCAATTAAAGCATTCTCTTTGGGTATTGATATTAGTTATGATTTATCGGTATCTGAATATTCCAAATTGTTGAATTAGAGATTAAATATTCTTTCGATAGCTGGAGTATAAATGGGATTCAGACAACAACAAAAATGAAGTCATAATTAATCAATACCTATTTAAAAACCACTTTTGGGAAAGTCGTTATTGGATTTTCGGTGATAAGTGTTTAAATTATCAACTTTTAACTTTTTAAAAATTATTCATATTTAAATATCATTCGATTAAAAGACATATTGGGTTTATTTATTTTGTCAGTTCAAATGCTCATGACGCTATAAGAAATTACAATCTATATATTTCCTATTATTCTAATCTATTTTTATTAGTCTATTAAAATGCATAAAATTCAAGGAAAATCAATGCGTCTTTTTCAAAAAAATTAATTGTTATTTCCAAAATGTGTAAACTACTATTTGCTATATTTTCTTTTTAATTAGCGATACATCAATTTGATAATTTTTATTAATGCTATTAACGTCTTCATTTTGCTTTTTCTATTAGCCGTGTTAAGAAAATCTCTATAAAAGTATAATTAACATACATATAATACATAGGGATTAATGATATTCCATTTTTATGTTTTCTTTCCTTAATTATTTTAAAAATGTATTTCAAAGTTAAATATATATTTTATTTATGCCGATGTATAAAGATTAGTTTTATGTTTATTTATTCGAGTAAATGTCAATAGATGCAAATTTTTAAAACTGAATTTTCATCAAGTGAGATAAACACTAATTAAATTGAAAAATATTATTTCTGCATATGATATTTACAAATTATTTACATATGATAAAAGAAAGAGATGTTTGAAAAAAAAAAAGAAAGTTTCCCGATCAAAATCAAGAACATGTTCTACTTAAAAATTCTGGATTCTCTAAAGAATTTTTGACACATAAATTGTAATTCTTTTCATTTATTTGTCCGATGACAAAAACTCCTCTGAAAATTCCATGAAAGTATACTTTTGAAAATTGTGAAAGACATATTACACTACAAAAATTTTTCAAATAATTCAGTTTTTTTTTTTCCGTCTTACGAAACAACTCATTGAAAGAATCTCTTTTCTATACCGCATTTTTTATTGAAACTCTCCTTAAAATCTGCCTGATATATTACTAGGCATATTTTCAAAAACAACAACCGTTCTCAAAATTATATTCCATCCAAAAAATTCGAATGTCTTCCTCTCTGTATAAAATAAAACTTTCTCAGAGCAGTAGATGGGCAGTTTCTCAGAATGAGGACAACTAAGTTCTTCAGAAAACAAGAGCCTTCAGAATCCATGGTCCTCTAGGGTATAGTGAGTCTTAGATTCTGGGGACTCCATTTTCATAGGCTATGTCTTTCTCTCTACCAACCATTTGAGAAGAACTTAGAATAGAAATGTCTGCCAAAATATTATTGTAGAAGCAAAGAGAAATTTAAGGAGACAACAGCAGAAGAACATTGAAAGATTCAGCCTATAATGTCACCTCTCTGACCTACCCTACCTTTACCCTACTCTTCCCTAGTCTTTCCCTATTTTCGACAACAAAAGGACAGTTTATTGACAGTTTCTGTATTGTTATTTGTACTTATCTCCAAGGATGAAGATAGCTTATGTCCAGGGCAACTGTCCTCTTATTATTTCCAATGGGCGACAATCTTATTCGATGAACGTAAGAAAAAAAGTTTTTGTACTTCTTCAGGTAACCATATACGGGTTTGCAGAGTAATTTCGAATAATGGAATGACTTTTTATACCTAGTATTAGGTAAGAATTTGAAGTGGAAAGAATTCAGTAGCAAGGAGTATGGGGCTATTCGGAATTCTTTCGTGAGGAAATAAAAGATAATCAATATTACATTCTGTTACTAAGTATATTGTATTAAAAAAGAAAAACTGCATTCTTTTTCTTATAAAACACGTTTAATAAAACCATAAAACATATTTCAAAAATTTTACTATTTTCTACGTTGATGTAAAATTAACTTCGTTATTTTAAGTGTGTTTTACACTCAAAATAAATTAATAAAGTTCACTTTATTCATTATAATTTTTTATTATTTTAATTTTAGTATTAATTAAATTTATCAACCATTTAATTTCGTCTGCCGGTAGGTAGATGGCCTTCATCCACTATGGGGCTGTTGCGCTAATGAGCTGTTGCGATGATAATGATGATCAATCATTTAATTAATTGTAATTATTGTCATTTCCATTTTTATTTGTTTTGTAATTAATTGTAATTTAGTATTATTTCATTAGTCTAAAATCACATAATGCTAATAATTTATGCGGATTAATTATTTTTAAAGACATTCTCAGGATTCTAAAGATATTCTCAAAGGTATTTTCATTTGGTTTTAAAGGCATTCTTGTTTTCATTGTTTTGCTAAGTACATGTCAAATTATAATATAGAATGCTATAATTTCAAATGAAATTATTTTTATTTTAGGCTATTCCATTCTATATGAGAAATGTTTTAGAATAATTAGAAAAATAATAATCTAATTCAATGTATCTCAATAAAAATAATCAGATTTTCAAAATTTGAAGTAAATATCTTTTCCTTTATATTTTAAAATAAAATATAAAATCAGTTTTCAATGATGTTAAAAAATTAGTTAACAAATAAATAAAAGTACAAATTTTAATTAACGAATACATAGACAGAGATATAAGTAGTGAATTTAACATTTCTTATATATAAGAATTTTTAAAGAATATACTATATTTTAGTTTTAATAAATTACTACTTTGAAAAACACATAATAAAAATACATTATATTTTTATATTTTCAGTACATTTAAAAATTTTCAACTAATATTTTTGAAAAACAAACTACATAATCAAATTTTATGTAATTAAAAATAATATTAACGTGAAGAAAAAGTTTGTTACTTTTAATTAATTTATAGAAATTAATAGCTGTCCGTCTATCACCAAATCCTTAAAGATGAATTATACCTCTTAATAAAAACGATATTCTGGAGTATTTAGCAAGAGGCATTAAAAAAAAATTATTATTTTTAATTTTAATTAAAGTTTATTAAATATAATTTTTTTATTGTATCTGCCATTTCTACTTATTCATTAAATAAAAATTTCCTTTAATTAAATGTTAAAATTTTTTAACAACTGAGTCCCTTTTATTATTCTTTCAAATATCATGCAACACAAAACAAATTAATCAATCAACGACTGTCAAAATCATCAAAACCATTTTATTTTGATACCATAGGTTTAATTAATTTTAAAATAATTAAAAACAATTAATAATTCGTTAAGCTTTGAACTTAACTACTGTTAATCATGACATTTTCAAGTAAGTTATGAAGTCGTGTATGAGTCAAATACCTTTTAAATTTCAAAAGAATACATTTGATAACTCTGTTAAAGGATTCAAACAAAATTTTCTTCTTTTTCATAATACTGTATTTTACTCTAGACATTATTAATTATTCTTAAACATGATATCCGCTTCTTGGACAAGACAATACTTGGACAAGGAAACAGTTCTTGCATTTTTATGTACTGAAACTTAAATCAAATCCTAGCTTTCTTTTTTTGGTATTAAAGCCCAAGTTAAAAAATCGACTTCTATCTTCAGTGAATGCCCATCTACACCACTGTAATCCACCATTAAGCATCCATTATTAATAGAATGCTAATGTCGAATTCTATCAGGAAGTGTGTAATTCCGGTATCTCATAACAATACATCTCCCGTGATATAAATAAGGGTAGCTTCGTGCTTTGAGGCGTACAATGCATCGGAAGGAGCAGGAACAATAATCGCGTATTAAATTAATGAAACGGAGATGCATTTATCACTATGGTAACGAAGAAGACTGAATTAATCATACCTTCAATGCTCCTGGTTGAGTTCGACTCTCTTGCAGCTAACGCGCGTGATAAATCGCGGTGACGACGACTTCTCCTATTGGGTAAAGAATAAAGGGATGCGTCCTGCCCACAGTGGGGGAGAGTGACCGAAAGAGTTTTGTTATCGTAGTAGCGGGTCATGTACATTTCTGTTCTGGTTATGAAAGATTATTCACGCTGTATTTTCATCTAACTAAGTGTTATTATCATGCGAATTCAGATGGAGTAGTTTTAATAGTTTAGATTGTAATACGTGCTTAGTTTATGTATGTATGTATATGTGGTTATTTTTTTATTGCTTTGAAAAAATTTTTGTTACAAATGTGTTTGAATGATTAGCGTCTATTCATAAATTTTGTTTTAAATTGCCATAATGGTAATGTAACTAATGACGCTCTGGCTGTTGGTACCACCGGCTTTCAGGTTTGAATCCTGGCAGTGGCATGGATTTTTGTTAGTTGTTGGAATCGACGTTAAACTGTAGGTCCCGATCTAATTAACCCAAACTGGGCACAAAAGGACAATAGAACGGCAAACCAAACCAAATTTTAACAACACATAATGGAAAATTTATCAATATTTCTCACTCAATGTTCTTTTTTCTTCTTCTTCATTGACGCAGCAGCTCCATGGTAGGCCATGGCCGTCTCCTATTGGCAGATTTTTCGAGACAGGAGAAGTATTTTTAACGGGTAGGGGTTGTCAAAAACTAAGCCCAACCGGTTACAGTCATATTAGATAGAGCGGTACCTACGGTTTAAAGTGGATTCAGAACCACTACAAGCATACATGACTCTGCCGTGACTCCAACCTGAAGCCTGTGGCATCGAGGGTCAGAGCGCCAGTCACTCGGTAATCAGTCCCAAAATTTTGAATGCCAACGCTACGCGGTGTTCCCTGGTGGTCACCCTCCCAAGTGCTGACCACCCCTGATGGTGATTGACTTCTGTGATAGAACGAGAACCGGTATACAGCATTGTATGACCTTTGGCCAATGTTCTTTGGTTTTTTTAAAATCAGTTGTAAATATCTTACATTTTCCAAAAATATAAATTCTGTATATCTCTAATCCCCTTAAACATTCATTGTTAATAGAATAGTCTTAATTCTAACGGGAAGTATGCATATTTGGCTTCTATAACAATAATATACTCTTCTAATACAAAAAATGAGAATGCGGATACAATGCACTGGAAAGCGCTGGAATAACTGGTGCGTTAAATTAATTAATTACTTGGAGATATATTCATCACTATCGTAACGTTATCATACCTTCAATGCTCTTAGATGTACTCAACAATTTCGCAGTCAGAGAATGATAAATCATGGTGATGACAGAGGCTTCTCCTATTGGTCAGGAATAAGGGATATGCACTGCCCACAATGGGAGAGTGACTGAACAAGATTTGTTATGGTGTTGTAGCTTGTTATGTATTGTTGTATTCTGGTTATAAAAGATTATATATTTGAGACTTTTCTTTAATTAAAGGTTGAATGTGCTATTTCAAGCGAATTTATCTTTGGGATACTTTTAAACGTTTAGATGATAGCATATATTTTTGACATTTTCTTATATAATTCCTTCTCTTTATAAAAATGTTTAAAATAATTGATAAAGGATATTTTAATGAATAAAATATTTAGTCTGTTAAGAATATTTATCTAATTTGATGCCCGACGATGCCTATTTTTCTAATTTAATGCCCGTGGCTCAGTGACAACGTGCGGCGGTGGTGAGCATTAAAGCTAGGTTCCATCCGCTCGCGACTTTGTTGTAGACACGGTTTCAAAAAACCAGGAGACTTGAGGACGTTTTCAATGTTCTTGCCTCGTGAGTTGGACACCTGGTGGGAGTTTTTTGGATTTTCCCTATACAAAATGCAAATACGAGTAGTTTCCTTTACAAGTTCTACTACCGGAAGGCATCCCTCTTTCTTCAGCGACTCGGAGCCAAGGCAAGACTTCTACCAGTAGTTACTCCATCACAACAAAAGCTGCCCCTTCTCTTTTCCCTCTTTCCATGACACCACATGGGTTATTGGACTTGACCAAATGTTGCTGTCGACGAAATGAGATAAGAAATGAATACATCAGTGTGATTGTTTAAAAAACGAAATTATACAATACGAATTTCATAATAACTTTTTTTAACTTTGAACTAAAACTGAATGAATTAAAAATGTCATTGCTACTTAAATGTCTTATAATTTTCTTTTAATATTCTCTAGTACATCCAAATGTCTCATTTATATATACCCCCAAATGTCTATATATATATATATACTATATATATATAATATATATATATACCAACGTTTGGTGAAGGGGCTTCCATTAAGATTTGGATACCTGCTCCGTATTTACTGTTGTGCCAGGTAAAACCAGAGAAAAACTCCCATCAATCAGCGTGATTGTCATTTGAGAACATACACGTTTCCTTACTCGATATCGGGGTCCTCGTATTTTGATGTAATCATTGCAAAGGCGCCCCCAAGGTATTTGAACTTTTTGGCCATTCTGCAATGTATATCAATTTAAAACATAAATTTGGATGTCTATCAACGGATTAATGAAAACAAATAATTATAAAGATCAAATAAACAAATAATTAAGTATTTACGCAGAATAATGTAACAGTATGAATACATTTTTGTAGTCTGCTTTTCTCTCATGCACATGAAGTAATATTGATTTAGTTCTATTACTTAAGAGTACAGAAGAAACAAATATTTAAAAAAAATTAAAAAACAATCCGTTAAAGATGGCACGACAGAGCTGGTTTATAAAACAACATATAAATCTATCACTAAGTGGAAGTGTTTCTTTCATAAATATTTCCATCTTTCGTAATAACTCAGAGGAAATAATGAAAGAAATTCATGACCTACTGAAATGTAAAACATTTTCTGAGAAGATGACTGCTATTTATTTCGACAGAGAGCAAGTCATAATATATAAATACATAGCCCGTTTTTGCAACAAGCTGTATGGTAAGAAAAAATAGAAAGTCGACTGCTATTCAGTTATTTATAGAACAAATTTTCTTTTATTAAGTAAAAAGTGTCCAATGGATAAAATAAATACAAATATTTATTGTTGCAGAATACTTTTCTTCATGTTTCAGAACAAAATTCATCGTAATAACTTATCGTTCTTAAAGAAGAATAAGTTTTTATACGTTCTTACAAGAATCTGTGATTTGATTGATAACTAGACATAATATTGATAACTTGACAACGCTGCATCACAGTTTGTATTTGTTGTTATTGTTGTGTTTAACCTCAGTGTCCTGCAGTGTGAACGGAGAGGCCAGTGAGTAGTCTGCTCACGGAAGGAGAAGGGGTGGGGGCAGCTCTTCTGTTGCGATGAAGCACCCGTAGGTAGAAGTTTGACATGACTCTATATCGCTTTAAGAAGGAGGGAAGTGCCCACCGAGAGGAGTTTTTACCGAGAACTACGTCACATTTGCGTATCGTGTGGAGAACACCCGGAAAACTTATAACAGGCAAAAAGTCCGTAAATTAAGTTCCATTAAATAATATTTTGTGATTTTTAAATGCAATAACCTACTTATATTCTTATGCAATATAACAGTTACATTTCACAATACAATTTTTTATTTTTTAATATACTAATAGTAGTGTCATGAGGTATGTGAACAGTTCAATATAGTCTAGTGTTTTAGAAAGTGGAGATAGTTAAGAATGAATACTACTGTTGAAAAGTGTTCTAATAAGAGTTATTATTTGAAAACGCCTTTATAATCCCATACAAATGATGCGATACGAAAACATAAATCACTCCATTCCCCTGCGGTAACACAGCGTCCGAATTTAGAACTTCTCGAAAAGGATGTTCCATCAACAATCCGGCAGAACTCCCGATTAAAACTATCCCAGAATGACTCGGTCCGACTGGCGAGCAGACGAGCAAGAAAAATGTCATAGTTAAATTCCTAATGCAATATCGCGTTATATTGCACAATGCAGTTTTTTTTTTTATTTTTTAATATACTAAATATTAGTGTCATGAGGTATAAAAAACAGTTTAATATAGTGTTTTAGAGTGAGATAGTTAAGAATGAACACTACTGTCTGGAAAGTGTCCTAATAAGAGTTATTATCTGGAAAACGTCTTTTAAATCTTTATAACTAACAAAATGATGCGAAACGAAGTGTAAATCACTGAATTTCCCCTTTCGCAGTGACAACGCAGCGTCCGGATTTAGAACCCCGCGAAAAGTGATCGTCTTTCTCATCAACAACTGCAAACTCCGACAAACTACCACAGAATGTGCACTCGGTCCAACTAAGGCGAGCAGATGAGAGACAGAAGAGGAAAAATGAAGCACTTCGACTTCGACTCTAATCAGGCGGGAAAACGACTCATAATTTAAAACCTTCCCCATTTCCTTCGGCGTGTCATCATTGCAGAATCTCCTCAACAAACCGCGGGTAATTAAAAAGAACACGTATTAAAACCCGCGGTCCTCCGGTAATAAAATCCGGCGCTGTCCGGATGCCGCATTTTTAATTAATTGTAAATACTTTTATGCGTCCAAGTTTTAATTGGCAGCCACCCTTGAAACTTTTCCTGTCTAAAAGCAGAATAGATTCGAAATTGTGGATCGTATGGAATAAAAGTTCGTGGATTGCAATTAAAGCATTCTCTTGGATATTGATATTAGTTATGATTTATCGGCATCTGAATGTTCCAAATTGGGGAATCGGAGGTTAAATATTTCTCGATAGTTGAGTATTAAATGGATTCAGATAACAACAAAAAAAATGAAGTATTAGTTAAGCATCAACAATTTGCAAGTCACTTTTTGGGAAAGTCGTTATTGGTTTTTCCGCAGAACAACGTGAACAATTAAAAATGCTAAATATGTTAATTTAAAAACCTAAATTAACATATTTAGCATTTTTTTAATTGTCTATTTAAATATTATTATATTAAATGATAAAATATTGTTTTTACTTGTTTTTATCAATTCAAGTATTGATGATGTAATACTAAATTACGAACTATATATTACCTATTATTAGAATCTATTTAATTAGTCGATTAAAATGTATAAAATTAAAGGAAAATCAATGCATGTTTTTTTTTTTTTTTAAAAAAGGGTGATATTTTCAAAATAAAATACTTTACTTTTTTACTATATCTTCTGTTAATTAGCGATATATCAATTTTTAATATTTTTAATAATGTTTTTAACGTCGGCATTTTGCTTTTTTGTTAGACTTGTTATGCAAATCTCGATAAAAAGTATAATTAACATACATATAATACATACGAGTTAATGATATTTAATCTTTGCTTTCTTTCCTTAATTATTTTTGAAATATATTTCAAAGTTAAATAGTTATTTTATTTATGCCTATGAATAAAGATTCCTTTTTATGTTTATTTATTCGATTAAATGTCAATAGATGCAAATTTCTAAAACTGAATTTTCATCACTAATTAAAAGAGTGAAATAATCACTAATTAAATTGAAAAAATATTATTTACATATAATATTTACATATTATTTAAGGTAGGTGTTTGAAAAAAAAGAGAGCTTTACCAATCAAAATCAAGAATATGTTCTACTTTAAAAAAATTCTGATTCTCTAATGAATTTTGAAATACAAATTCTAATTCTTTTCATTCATTTGTCCGATGATAAAAACTCCTCTGAAAATTCCACAAAAGCATACTTTTGAAAATTGTGAAAGTCATATTACACTACAAAAAACCCTTTAACAATTTAATTATTTCTGTCTTACGTAAACAACTCATTTAATCCATTGAAAGAATCTATTTTTTCACCAGATGTACTATTGAAAAACTCCTTACAATCTGCACCTGATATATTAATAGATCATTTCCAAAAATAGCAACCGTTCTTGAAAATTTATTCTACCCAATAAAAATTGAATGTCTTTTCCTGTCGGTCTAAAATAAAAAATTTCTCAGAAAATAGATTGACAGTTTCTCAAAACAAAGACAACTAAGTTCTTCAGAAAACAAGAGCCTTCAGAAATCATGGTCCTCTGGGGTATAGTGGGACTTAGATTCCTGGTAGCTCCATTTTCATAGGCTGTGTCTTTCCCTCTGCCAACCATCTAGAAAAAGAACTAGAATAAAAATGTCTGGCAAAAATATTTTTCTAGAAGCAAAAGAGAAATTTAAGGAGACAACGACAGAAGAACATTGAAAGCCTCAGCCTATTATGTCACTCTCTGAGCAGTCCCACCTTTACCCTAGTCGTCCCCAATCTTTCCCTATTTCCGACAACAAAAGGACAGTTCATTTTACAGTTTCTTCATTGTTGTTTTGTACTTATCTTCTAGAGGAAGATAGCTTTATGTCCTCGGCAACTGTCCTCTTATTATTTCCAATGGGCGACAATCTTATTCCCTGAAAGTAAAAAGAAAGTTTTTTATACTTCCAGGTAACCATAAACGGTTTTGCAGAGTAATTTCCAATAATGGAATGATTTTCATACCCGCATCATCGAAGGTAAGGACTGAAGTGGAAAGAATTCAGTATAAATAGTATGGGGCTATTCTGAATTCTTTTCGTGAGAAAAAAAAGAAATGATAATCAATGTTACATTCTGCTACCAAATATATTGTATTAAAAAGAAAAACTGTATTCTTTTCTTATAAATCGTTCGTATGTAATTCATATTCTTCATTATTAATCTTATGTATTTTTATAATTAATATTAATTAATAATATTTCATCTTGATTGATTATTAATATTTTTTTCTATTATTTTAATGTTAACGTTAATTAAATTTATTAATCATTTCATAAGAGCCATATTACACCATGAAGAAATCTTAAAATAATATAATTTTTCTGTCTTACGTAAGCAACTCCTTTTAATCGATTAAAAGAATCTATTTTCTGCATCACAATTTACTGTGAAAAATCTTCTTAAAATCTGCTTGATATATTACTAGGCCTATTTCCGAAAATAGCAACTTTTCTCGAAATTTTATTCCATCTAAAATTCGGATCCCCATTTCATTCCATTGTCTTCTTCTAAATCTAAAATAAAACTTTCTCAGAGCACTAGATGGACAGTTTCTCAAACAAGAACATCTAAGTTTTTAAGAAAACATAAGCCTTCAAAACCATGGTCCTCTGAGTATAGTGAACTTATATTTCTAGAGCTCCACTTTCATAAACTATGTCTTTCCCTCTGCCAACCATCAAAAAAAGAACTTGGGATAAAAATGTCTGCCAAAAATATATTATTGTAGAAGCAAAAAGAGAAATTTAAGAAGACAACGACATAGGAACATTGAAAGATTCAGCCTATAATGTCACTCTCTCACCTACTACCCTACCTTTACCCTACTCTTCCCCCAATCTTTCCCCTATTTTCCACAACACAAGGACTGTTTATTTACAGTTTCTTCATTGTTATTTTGCACTTCTCTTTTAGGATGGAGATAGCTTTATGCCTCCGGCAACCGTCTTAATTATTTCCAATGGTCGGCAATCGTATTCCATGAACGTGAAAAAAAGAAAGTTTTTGCACTTCTTCAGGTGACCATAAACGGGGTTGTAGTGTGATTTCGAATAATGGAATGACTTTCAAACCCAGTTTCATCGAAGGTAAGTATTGAAGTGGATAGAATTCGGTATGAGAGGTATGTTTGCTATTGAATGTTTTCGTGGGTTAAAAAAAGGATAATGAAAGCATTCAATCAATATTACATTTTGTTACCAAGATATTGCATTAAAAAGAAAAACTGTATTCGTACTTATAAACCCCATTTAATGAAGCCGTAAAATTTATTTCAAAGTCTCCAATACCTTTTGCTTTGATATAACATTAACTTAATATTTTGTATATTTTACACTCAATATAATTAATAATAGTTCAACTTGGATTTATTAATATTTTTCGTTATTACTTATTGTTAACATTAATTAAATTTATTAAGCATTTAATTAGGAGCCATAATAACTTTCAATGAAAAATAATTTAATTTTTTCTGTTTACGTAAACAATTCCTTTAATCCAATAAAAGAAAATCTTTTCTGCATCACAAATACTATTGAAATCTCCTTAAAATCTCATTGAGATGTATTACTAGACCTATTTCGAAAAAATAGCAACTATCTCGAAAATTTATTCCATAAAAATTGAATGTCTTCTTCTGTCCAAAATAAAACTTTCTCAGAACAGTAGATGGACACAGTTTCTCAAAACAAGGACAACCAAGTTCTTCAGAAAACAAGAGCTAGAATCCATGGTCCTCTGGGGGTATAGTGGGTCTTAGATTCTGAGGCTCCATTTCATGAGACTGTGTCTCTCCCTCTGCCAAACATCTAGGAAAAAGAACCTAGAATAAAATGTCTGCCAAAAATATTATTGTAGAAGCAAAACAGAAATAAGAAGACAAACGACAGGGAGATCATTGAAAAGATATTCAGTCTATAATGTCACCTCTCTCACCTATCCTACCTTTACTCTACTCTTTCCCCAATCTTTCCTTATTTTCGACAACAAAAGGACAGTTTATTTACAGTTTCTTCAGTGTTACTTGTACTTATCTTCAAGGATGAAGATAGCTTTATGTACCGGGCAACTGTCCTCTTATTATTTCCAACAATGGGCGGCATCTTATTCCAAGAACGTAGAATTTTTTTGTACTTCTTCAGGTAACCATAAACGGGTTTATAATTCCCTGAATAATGGAATAGCTTTCATACCCAGTATCATAGAAGGTAATATCTGGAAGGGAGAATTCATACAGGAGTATGGGGCTATTCGGAATTTTCTCGTGAGGAAAACAAATGATAATCTTACTACATTCTATTATTGCTTATATTGCATTAAAAATAAAAACTGTATTCTTTCTTATAAAAACACATTTTTCTGGATTCAGCCGTAAAACTTATTTCAAAATATCTACTACCTTCTTGAATAAAATTCAAAATTTTATATTTTGCTTTCAAATTTAATTAATTAATAGTTCGTCTTGATTTGTTAATATTTGTCTTTATTATTTTTAATTGTAACATTAATTAAATTTATCAATCAAATAATTTTTTATCTCGAAATCTGCCAGTAGGCTTTGCCACCATGGGGCTGTTGTGTTAATGATGATGTAATAATGATGAATCATTTATTAATTTAAATTTTTTGTAATTCCTATTTTTATTTTGTGTAAATTAATTGTAAATTAGTATTATTTACCTATTTATTTTGTAGTAGTTATAAAATCAATTAATGCAAATAATTTTAATTAGATTTGAAATAAATTTTTTAATTCGGTAATTTTTTAATACTGGCGTCAATATTTAATATGACAATTTTTAATATATAATTATTAATTTTTAAAATTGGCTGTATAATTTTCCAATTTTCTTTTCACCTGTTTTTTTCACCGTATTTATTTTATAAATTTTAACCAAATTTTTCAAACACACTTTTAAATGTATTTAAAACCTGATATATAAAATTTTTTTTTCAGAATTTTACTAAATCCATATTTTTAATATTGAAATAATTTAGACATTTATGTGTATTAAAACATATAAAATATTTTATTTTAGGTAAGAAACTGAAAATATTTCTACACAACAACAAATTGGAAGTTGAATTTTTTTTTTTTTTTACTTTTCCGTAAAAATATTTTTTAAAACTAGAGAGCAAGAATTATTTTAGAGAAATATTGGAATCTCTGAAAATTAGAAAATCTCTTTTTGAAAAACTTCGAGGATTTATTAATAGCTTCGTAAACTTTTTGTATCACTGATTTCAATTTTAAATCATACGCTTCTTGAAAACTATTTTCTTAATTTTTTACTAATGGAAACTTCAAAGTCCAAAGACGCAAAATATAGCGTCATTTACGTTTTGTTATATTATTTTTAAACAAAACCTCTTTAAAAATTCTATTGTATTTTAAAAGCATAATTTAAAATAATAATAGCTTTTACTTTTGAAAAAATTAAAAATATTTTTTTTTTCTTTGGTATCGAATTATGGTTTTAATTCTTCTTTTAAATGAAGCAATTCGAGCTCTTAAAATAAAACTTATTCTATAAAATAAATTATGATATGAAAATAACTTTTAAAAAAATTCTTTTGGTTTCAGATAAATTTGATTAAATATTCCTCTTGAATATTATAAATATTTGAGATTAAGACCTTGTTTTTTTTAAAAACAGAAAAAAAAATTATTTTTAAAAAATGACAATTTTATTTTTAAAAATTAAAAGCAGTTAATAGTTCAACAGAAGATTTTTTATTTAAAATTATTTTTAAAATTGAAATACTATAAGAAATCTTCTAATTTAGTTAGTTTTAAATTAAGTTACTTTAAAAAAAAAAATGCTAGTCTTTTAAATTATTTAATCTTTATTCTTGTAATATTCTAAAAAATAAATAAAAAACGTTTAACATAATTTTTAAAGTTAATAATAAAAAATGTTATTTTTAAAAAAATTATATTTCAATAAAAAATCAAAATTATTCGTATTTAAATTATATAATCTCATTAACTCAGAACAAAATTATTTTTTAAATAAAAAATTTAATTTAATTTAAAAAGATATATTAAGTTATGGTTATTTAAGCAAAAATATTACATAACAACATAAAAAATACAAATTAAATTTCAGGTTTAATTTTTTAAAGTATTAATATGCGTTTTTCTTTTTCTTTTAGTTTGATGGTTTAGTTCTTTTGTAGATTTTAGTTTTTTTTAATGAAATAAAATTAAAACATTGAAAAAAGATGCATAAATGTATGTTTAAATATGCTTAAAAGCCTATAAAAAGATATAAAATTTTTTTTTTATATTTCTTTTAATTATGTAATGAAATCGGAGTAATAAAAACAAAAACTATTTAGTTTTATGAGCAATAATTACAGATTAATAATGAAAAATAAAAAATATTAAATTAATACCAATTTTTAAAAATTCATAGCTTATAAAAGTTACATTTAAATAGTAAAAATATTGTTATTATAGTTTTATAAGAAAACGAGAAATATATATATATTTTTTATTACTAAAAAGTAATAATGATTTAAAAGCTGGTTTTTAGGAGATTAAAAAAAAATTATAGCCATTAAAAATGTAGCTATAAAAATGTCTTATAAATTTAAATTTTCTATGTCAAAGGTGTTTTTTTAAAAAGTTTTGTTTATCTTGTAGACAAAATATTACTTTTGTTCATTTTTGTATTTATCTAGGTTTTGGTGTTAAAATATGTATTAATATGTGTTATATATGCCTTAATATATATTACTATGTTATATGTAATAAAGCAATAATTAAAAATATGTGTTAACAATAATTAAAATTATTCACAACACATATTTTTTCTTTTCCCGCCCTATTAACTGAATGTATTGAAGAAAAATATAATTATACTTGGAATCTCAATTTTATTTATGCAAAAATATTCTTTATTACTTATAACAGAGAGTAAAAAAAAATTCTGAAAAATTTTTATATGAATAAACATTTTATTTAATAAATAAAATTTATAGGATTATGCTTCATTTATAAATCTGGGATAATGTTAGTAGCTAACTTTCAAGTGAAAAAGAACTGGTGATGTGCGTTGCACACTCTTCTTTAAAAGGAAGTAGATTCGTTCGGAGATTACTACAAGCACATGAGCAACAATCTTGCATCGCCAATCAGGATCACCGGCATGATAGAAGCTTCTCTATTTTTCCCCTATAAATTATTTTTAAAGACATTCTCAGGACTTTTACAGATATTCTCAAATAAATTTTTCCCTTTATTTTAAAGATATTCTTTCATTATATCTGATTGTTTTGTTAAGTACATGTCAAATTATAAGATTGAATGCTATAATTTCAATTTTCTATGAAGAAGTTTTTAGAATAACTAAGAAAATAAGAATATTAAATGCATCTCTATGAAAATAATAGATTTTTAAAATTTTACTTAAATATATTTTTTCCTTTATATTTGAAACTAAAATAAAATTAGCTTTTAATGATATTAAAATTTGATTAAGAAATAAATAAGAATGGATCTTTAATTAACGAATACATAGAAATGACAGAGATACAAGTCGATTAGCATTCTTAAAATAAAAAATTCTTGAAGAATATATTTTAGATTTAATAAATTATAACACACGAAAAAATTTCATATTTGAAAAACAATATAATAAAAATACATTATATTTCTTTATATTTTCAGTATATTTAAAATATTTAATTAATTAAATTTTTGGAAAAAAAATCCAATTTTTTTTAATTAAAATAATATTTAAAATGAAGCAGAAGAGTTTGTTAATTTAATTAAAAAAGAATTAAATAACTGTCCGTCTATCACCAAATCCTTAAAGATTAATTATACATCATAATAAAAAAATGTATTCCAAGAGTATGTAGCAAAGAGATGTTTAAAAAAAAAAGTAATTTGTTTTTAATTGAATTAAAGTTTATTTAAAGTAATTTTTATTGTATGACATTTCTGTTTTATTAATTAAATAAAGTTTCCAATCTTAATTAGATGTTAAATTTTTTGAACTACTGAAGTAATGATTGCCTTTTCAAATATATGCAACACAAAAATAAATCAATAAATCAACGACTGTCAAAATCATCAAAAGTGTTTTATTTTGATACCACAGAATAATTAATTTTAAACGAATTAAAACAACTCATAATTCACTAAGCTTTGAACTTAGGTGTTAATCATGACATTTTCAATTAAATATTCACGATAGATTGTATTAATCAAATACCTTTTACTAACAATTTAAAAGATTTATCTTTGGCTAACTCTACACTCTATTAAAGAATTCAAACAAAATGTTTTTCTTTCACTAATTCTGTATTTTTACTCTAGACGATTATTAATTATTCTTAAATATGATATCCGGTTTGACAAGACAATACTTGGACAAAGGAAATAAAACAAAGGAAAACAGTCTGCACTAAAACTGAAATCAGAATCCCTTGCTGTCATTTTTGGTCTTAAAGCCCAAATCAAAAATCGGCTTTCTCTTCGGTGAATGCCCATCAACACCTCTGTAATCCACCATTAAGCATCCATTATTAATGAGAATGCTAATGTAGAAAAGTTTCTATCAGGAAGTGTGTAATTTCGGTATCTCATAACAATGCATCGGAAGGAGCAGGAATAACTCGCGTATTGATATTAATGAAACGGAGATGCATTTATCTCTATGGTAACGAAGAAGACCGAATTAATCATACCTTCAATGCTGAGCTAAACCTCTGTAGCAGTTAACGCGCGTGATAAATCACGGTGACGACGACTTCTCCTATTGGGCAAAGAATAAAGAACGCGTCCTGCCCACAGTGGGAGAGTGGCCGAAAGAGATTTGTTATCGTATAGTAGCGGGTCATGTACATTTGTGTTCTGCTTATGAAAGATTACGCAAGCTGTATTTTTCATCTAAGTGTTATTACCCTGAGAATTCGGATGAAGTAGTTTTAATAGTTTAGATAGTAATACGTGCTTAGTTTAAAAAGTATACGTATATGGTTTTAGTTGTGGTTATTTTTAGTAGTTTGATGTCATACAAATTATTGTTATTGTTTGAATAATTGGGGACTGTTAATAGATTTTGTTTTTAAAGTTCCATATTGCTAATATTACTTTTTTATGAATGATTTGAAAACGTACATCGAAAATTCTATCAACATCTTCTTATTCAATGTTCTTTTTTTTCTTCTTCATTGGTGCTAAAGCCCCATAATGGGCCAAGACCCTTTCGCTCACTGGCAGATTTCGAGACAGGGAAACGGTTTCTTTTTACAGAGTAGGCTTGTAAGCCCTACTGCAAACAGTTGTATTAGACCAGGACCTACTGTTTAACATGAATTCCGCACCACTAACGAACATTCATGCCACCTCGGGATTCGGAACCTAAGCCATTGTACCAAACGCCAGAGCGCATTAGCCAACTGTCCATCAGGTGGCTTATTAAACAGGGTCACTACAGTTGAAATTGGTTCGAACCACTACAAACATCCATATCCATTCCACCGGGACCAGAGCTCTAGCCACTTGGCTATCAGGACTCCAAAAATTTTTTAATGCCAACAGCATGCAGTGTTCCCAGGTTGATCACCCTCCCAAATACCGACCGACCGCACCCAATGATGATTGACTTCGGTGATCGAACGAGAACCGGTATATTCAGCATGTTATGGCCGTTGGCCAATGTTCTTTTAATTTTTGAAAATCAGTTGTATAGTAAATATCTTACATATTCGAAAAATATAAACACTGCATATCTCTAATCCGCTTTTTAAACATTCACTTATTAATGGAATGCTAGGGCTTAATTCTAAAAGTATATATTTCAATCTATCTCTTGTGATATGAATAAGGATAATGTGGATACAATGCTTTGTAAAGAACTGGAATTACTGGTGCATTCAATTAATTACACGGAGGTATATTCATCACTATCGTAACGAAGTCTAAATTTATCATACCTTCAATGCTGTAGCTGTGCTCAACACTCTCGCAGTCAGAGAATGATAAATCGTGGTGATGAAGGATCAGCCATTGGTCACGATAAAAGGATGTGTACTGCCCACAATGGGAGAGTGGCAGAAGAGATTTGTTATGATGTTGTAGAATTTTATGTATAATTGTATTCTGGCTATAAAACATTATATTGTTGAGATTTTTATTTAACTAAAGATTGAATGTACCATTCAAGCCCTTTTCCTCTGAAGTAGTTTTTAAACGTTTATAGGATAATATACACTCATGTCCATAAATTAAGGATAATTCAGAATCACACAGAAATTGAACTCTAAAATAAAAAATTTCACCTGTAGAATTATCACACACATCTTGAAGAAGAATATGCAAATTACAGGAAACCACCAGATGGCGCGGATAGTACGTCACAATGACGAGTGTAAGAGAGGGGTATATAAGGAATGGTGGCAAAGAAGTAAAATTGTTCACAAGCGCTTTAAAAGCCTTTCAGTGCAATAACCGCATAGTTATGGCACAAAGGAAGCATTTGGATGATTTTTTACGTGGTAGAATTATCGGACGACTGGAATGTGGACGTACCCAGCTGGAAGTATCCGAGGAACTTGGAATCGCCCAGAGTGTCATCTCCAGGCTTTGGCAACGATTCCAAGATGATGGTAATGTGAGTAGATGTTACAGCACAGGTCGCCCCCGAGTTACAACGCCGAATGAGGACCGGTATTTAGCAGTTACTGCCAAAAGAAACAGACGGAGCACAGCATCAGACCTGTCTCGTCAGCTCTCTTCAGCTACCGGTACGACAGTTTCAAGGCAGACCGTGTACAGACGCTTAGGGCACATTGGTCTATATGCTCGTAGGCCTGTCAGATGTGTTCCACTTACCGCAACTCACTGTCGCCTGCGATTAACCTGGAGTAGAGAGCATGCATTGTGGACACCGCAACAGTGGTCTTGTGTGATGTTTTCCGACGAGTCCAGGTTTGGTTGCAGTCTGATTCTCGCCGGACTTTCATATGGAGAGCGCCAGGTACCCGTTACCACCAAGAGAACACCATTGAACGACACCGTTACGGTGGTGCAGGATGGCTCGTTTGGGGGAGGAATTATTCTTGGTTCCAGAACTTGACCTGCATGTTCAGAGTGTAACGATGACAGGCCACATCTATCGGGATGTCATTCTGGAACAACATGTACGTTTGTTTCGGGGCGCCATGGGTGCTTCAACTTCTTTGTTTAGCACGACAACGCCCGTCCCATGACTCGTGCAAACATTGTAGACGAATGCCTCTCAATTGGCGATATCACCCGTATGGATTGGGAAGCGCCAGCATATCATCGGACTTGAACTAATAGAGTACTTTAAGGGATGATGCTTAGCCGACGAATTGCAGCCTCGTCAACCCCTCCCACCAAGGTCAATCTGAACTGAGGGCATAGCTGATGAGTGCAATATTGCCCCAAGATCAGGTTTAAATTGACACTCAGCATGCCCTCAGCGTTGTAAGGCCCGTAGGTATTGCATCGTCCGGGAGACATACTCCATATTAACCACTCATACTAACCATGCTATAATGTTTTTTGTGAATGGATTCTTTTGAAATTCTTCCTGTTCAGGGAGTAAAATCGCAATTTTCATATTAATTATGTCGCAAAACATAGTAGCATCTTTTTTGCTCTTTTACCTTTTGTTTATAATACAGACTTTCATTTGAAATAAGTCAAATTTGTTTTGGGTTTCTGTCTCTTTCTTTGCCCGAACTTCATTATCCTTGGTTTCAGTGATGCTATGAGAGGTATATTTGTTTGAGTGTAAATTTTTTGTATAATTTAATTTATTTTGATAAATAATTATTATATAATTTAATATATAATTTAATAATTTAATAGTTATTTTTAATTCTTTTAATTCTTTAATTGAATTTTGAAGTATTTTGTATAAAACTGCTTGGTGGTCTGTTCTTCAGTTTTCTTTCCAAAGTTAATAAAATTGTTAGCTTTTTTTTTTACCAAAATTGAATGCACGTCTGACATGCCATCAGTTTTCAGATTTTCGTCTTCTAGCTCTTGGCTCACGCACTTTCTAGACTTTAATGCAGTCTCTTCAATGTAACACCCCCAAGGTAATCGATTCTTGGCCATTCTGTAATGTAAAAAAATAAATTTAAAACGTAAATTTGGATATCTATGAACAGTTTTAAGAAAACAAATAATTACAAAAAGATCAAATAAATAAAGTTTTAAGTATTTATACAGAATATTGTAACAATATCAATACATATTTTACCAATCTGCTTCTTTAACGTGCATGAGTAATATAGATTTAGTTCTGTACTTAAGAATATAGTGGGAATGGATATATAAAGCAGAATTAAAATAATCCGTTAAAGATACGACGACAGAGCTGGTTTTATAAAACATATAAATCTGTTATAAATTGCTATCTTTCACACTCAGAGGAAATAATGAAAGAAACTCTTGACATACTCAAATGTAAAACATTTTCTGGGAAGATAACCACTGTATTGTTCGACAGAGGCAAGCATTCATAATAAATGTATTGCCGGGTCTTGAAAAGCTATATGTTCAGAAACAAGAGAAAACGTCGACTGCTGTTGAATATTTTTTATACAAGTAATTTTCTTTTAATAAATAAATCCTGTCCAATGGATAAAGGATAATAATAAATATTTATTACTACACAATACGTTTTACTGTTCTTCGTTTACGAGCAAAATTCATCAAAATTTACTTATAGTTCTTAGACAAGTATAAGTTTTTTATACACAAGAACTGTGATACATAACTGAACGTTTGATAACTAGACAACGGTGAAACATAGTTTGTATTTGCTGTTGCGTCTAATTTTCAGTGTCCTGCAGTGCTGAACGGAACAATGCCTTCCGGAGGATTTCAGGAGAATTATCCCACATTTATGTATCTTACGGGACAAAAACCTGGTAAACTCCCAACAGGTAGTCAGACTGAAAACGCAAGATGCTGCACATCACAAACGCCATAGAGCCTCCTCGTTTTTGTAAAACAGTGTCTGCAACAAAGCCGCCAGCGGATGGAACCTCACCAGCGGCGCACACTGTCACTGAGGCACGGGTTGGCCAGGTATTATTTTTGAAAAGTCACAGATGAGAAATGACATTTTAAATTACCTATTCCAAATCAGAATGTTAAAATTCTTTTTTTCTGTGTAATATTTAATATTCTGTGTGTATTTCGAGACACTAAACCAACCTAATCACACTTCACACCTCTAACAAGCTTTTTTTTTCAAATTGGACTTTTTATACGTATATAAGAAAGCCATGAACTCATTCTATTATAAAAATAGAGTTACTAAAAATAGATTTAAAAGAAATGGAGAAATTAAAATTTTTAATTTTTTTTTTTAAGTGAATATGTTTAAAATAATTGAAATGGTGGAATGTAATTTCCCTGATGTAGCTATTTTAGATTAACGTTTCCTTTTAAATTATTTTTTTATTTAAAGAAAAAGAATCTAATAATTAAAAAAGAATTAAATTCGTCTTCTTCATAGGCGTAACAGCCTGCGGGGACCAAGGTCAGTTGCCACATGAAACCAAACAGTCATATTACATAGCACGATTTAGGATGATGGATGGATTCGAACCCGTGGTGGATTCGAACTGGTGGATTCGAACCACTACAAGCATGCATGATACCGCCGTGGAGACAAACCTTAGCGACCAGCGGAACCGAGCTTTAGTCACTCAGCCATCAAACCCATAATTTATTTTATCATTTTTATCATTTTTATTATTATTTATTTTATCATTTTTATTATTTCATCAAATGAAATAATATTTTTATCATTTTTTAAATGCAATATCATAGTTAAATTCTTATGTAGTATAAATGGAATATCACAGTTGCATTACACAATACAATTTTTTTTTGTATTTTTAGTGTATTAAATATTAGTGTCATGAAGTATAAAACAGTTTAATATAGTGTTTTAAAAGTGGAGATAGTTTTAAGAATGAACACTACTGTCTGTGGTAAAGTGTCTAATAAGAGTTACTATCTGAACGCCTTTTAAATCTTTATAATCCAACACAAATGATGCGAAAACGAAGTATAAATCACTCAATTCTTCTGCGACAACTTTGTGTCCGGATTTAGAACTTCGCCAGGCGTGATGTTCATCAACAATCCGGCAGAATCTCGATTAAAAAGGTCCACCACAGAATGCCGCACTCTGTCCGATCTGCGGAACAGACGAGAGCAAAGATAGAGAGAGAAAAAATGTGGAAGCACTTCTACTTCTAGACTCTTAATCAGACGGAAAACGACACACTTAAAATTTTCCATTTCCGGCGGTCACACTTATAACCACAAACCGTGGGCAATTAAAAGAACGCGTATTAAAACTCGCGCAGTCCGGCAATAAAAATCCGGCTCTGTCACGGAACGCCCCATTTTAATTAAAAGTGATAAATACTCTGGTGGGTCGAAGTTTTGAATTATGGCGGCCACCCTTGAAACTTTTCTGAAAAGCGAGTAGATATGTGAAATTAGATCGCAAAATGAACATGAGTTTCGGATGGTTGGAATTAGAAAACATTCTCTTTTTGGGTGACATTGGATATTAGATAAATCGGCATCATGTACTCCAAATTCAAATGGGTGAATTAGAGGTTAAACTATCGTCTTCACGATAGCTTTGGTGTATTAGGTAGGATTACAGCATACAACAAAAATGACAGAAGTCATACTAATTGTTTCTAATTTCTCCTACCGAAATCATTTTTTGGAAGAAGTCGTTATTGCGTGTCGGCAGAAACAATGATAAGAGTTGAAACGGAGTCATCTTTTAGCTTTTTAAATTTGTTTCATGTGTTTAAATATTGTGTATTCGCAACTAAATGAAAATAATCGGTTTTGTTTACTTTCTGGCGTCAACTCAAACGCTGATGATGCATTACGAAATTTCAATAATAATGAGATTCAACTTGGTACGTTCTATGTCTAGCTACGCAAATATGTTTGGAAATGGAAGCAGAGTTAAAAATTTCCGCATTTCAACTGATGCCATGTTGGTGAGTATGACACCATATGCGAGTGCCAACACACATTCACCGTTTGGAAATTTAGATGCCGATAATCCCCAAAGAAGTGTTCACGAAATAATCAGAAATTACGATCTGATTTCTATCTGCTCCTTCAAAAATATTACATTTCCAGTGAAATGGGCGTTCTGAAAATGAATATCTTCTAAATCTGAAGAACGTGCCTGTTTCGATGCGTTGCGATAGTAACCTTTCTGAGCCGTGAAATGGAACTATCTCCACTAGCCTCTCTGTCAAGCCAAGCGCTACTCACTCAATATCACCTTAAACTCTAAAAAGTACTATTTGCTGTTCAAACAACATTCTTCCATTTCCTTTTATAAGAATTCCCAACCTGTTACATTTAAAACATATTATCTTATTTCATTTACGATGAAATAAAAATAAAATGATAAGCCAGGGATGACTTTATCAGCTCATGGAATCACATCGCCCCAGGCATGCAGTGAAGCGCCTATGAAGACTACTTGCTGGCAATTCGCCACCATTTCAGTATTTTAAGCAAAAAAACCCATTTGGCTCCACATTCTGCAGAAATCACCAGCACATAACAAGAATATTCTTGGCTATTAAATATGATTTTATCAAAATACTATTAAGAAGAAAATCTGTTGATGGATAGAATTTGTTCAAAATAATGTGTAACTCGTGCCTCAGCAACGTATGTTAAAGCAGAATTATGTTTGGACATCTTTGATCTTCATTTGCAGATTTCATAACATAACCTTTCACCGTTGTCTCTTAAGTTTAGCGACTGTCTAAATAAGCTTTGTTAAGTGACAAGTATTGTGTATTAATCCATTGGACAGTTATTAAAAATTATATATGCATCATGTTATTTTTCTGGCGTTATTATAATTTAACTATTTTGCAGCAGTGAAAGAGGAACACTGTACTCGGTGTTACTGTGCCGCTGCTGTAATGGAATTTATATATTTCCATGCACGTTGAAAGCAGATATTCTACTGAAGCCGTTCTTACGTGATAGCCTGAAGTGTCTGCAAACTAGAACTGAGAAATCGGATGTTTCCCAGTGACCCCATATTATTAACACAAAATGGCTAAAGTATTACAGTTTTCCTACAATGCTCAAAACTAATTAAGAGTTAAAAATAACTATTAAGCTCATCAAATTATATAATAAAATTATAATATTATTTATCCAAATAAGTCAAGCCCAGCAAGATAGATATGCACTCATCGGCTCCATAGGTGGGATAGTTCCAGGACAAACACGGCTTGTCTGACATGGTAAATGTGGAAGCAAGCTGGCACAAAGTTTGTGTTATGGTGGCGGAGCTGCACGCTCGTCATCAGCTCCTCTTGAAGTACACCACTCATGCCAGTCAGGTGAGCCCGGCAGGCCTCGTGGCTCCGCCACACTGCCAGCCAGTCTGACAGTCAAGCCTGGCTGACCTCAAATACACTCTGATGCATCCCAGAGATTCCCAATAATATCCACAAA